>JAULLE010339647.1:0-11350 GCA_035668155.1 Sarracenia purpurea
GTGGTGTCCATCAGATGATTGTCAACCATTGAACGAATAAGGCCAGTACCCAACCCACCGGTCATATTGATCTCGCCATAGAAATCTGAGCCATTGGTGACTCAAGTATTGGTCACTACCCGAACATGATCCGATCAATCACTTCGGGATTAAGAGACCGTGCAATCGCTGATAATGTAGGATGTGGATCAATTCATATATTCAGTATTGAATTGATCATCCCACTGATCCCGCTCAATACACTCCAAGTGTACTAACACATCGAGCTCGTAACTCAAATCCCAAGACCAGGAATCGATCCTATCGACCAGGCTAAGACCAGCCAATATAACGATGTGCTACAACCGTACGAATAGATAGTCCGGATCCATTGCAGTCATGAGCCCCTTGTATATATGTCAGATCCTTTAACCTGATCTTTCCCGCTTCATGCGACGAGTCAAATACTGGACACTATATACGGACAATGCATACATACATCATACATAAAATAAATATGAATCCGAATATGCATAACGTCTCAATAGAATTCTCATTAATATACCAGAATTCCGGATAATAAATACATAAAAGCGTGGCTTTTAAGCATACTATCCTAACAATTGCGGTCGAACTGGGAGATTTTCTCCAGGTAAGTGCATAGTAACGTGGATAATACTGTTTCCTATTCGCTCAGGTTTATGAGAATTTTTTAGCTTGTTTTTTGGAGACGCGATTCATTAGGAGTTCGTAGCGAACTCAGGTGTTATTCTTGAGGTTCTTGAGGATTTGGCTTGGTGCCTTAAGCACACCCTTAGTAGACCATTAGCTTTGTGCTAAGTACTTATGAGATCTGATTGAATCGATAGTCGTCGGTGTGTTTGAAAGATCCCATGTTGGTTGTGGTGTTGGTGTAGTGTGATTACGTTAGTTATAGTTCAGATTAGTAGTAGTTGGGTCGACACCAGTCTCTTTTGGGTCGACCCTGGTGATCTACGTTTTCGAGAAATGTTAGTAAGTAGGTAGTCGTTTAAGACAACTATTAGTCCTTGTTGGGCTATGCTGAGGTTGAGGTATTTACATATTAGTATGTTGTGATAACCTTCTAACAGCAGTGAGTAAGGGCCGGTGTGACAGTTTGAATGTGTTCTTTCATGATCCTTAGTGAGAACTGGTTACTCCACCTTCTAGGTGTGAGGAAGTGGATTAGGTTAGCACAGACGATCCTTGGTTGGACTAATGGTCTTGTATAAACGATATGAATCGTTGATGGTTGTTAGTATGTGATTTCTAGTGGCTTGGGTTGCAGTACCCTATGTGGTTCTTTAGGAGTTTACCTTGGGTGGACCGGAATGACAGTGAAACTGTTTGAGTACTTGATGTTGAGGTTTGAGCTATTGTTGAGGTTCACGTTGTGACACCTCCTGATGATATAGTATGTGTTGATGAGAGTATTTGAAGGTGTTAAATGTAACTTGATCACATTGACACTGGTTAAAGTTGGCAGGGATTGAGTTGACTCATACCTTCTTGATGTTGACACTGAGTTCAGGAGGAACTCATGATTCTCTCTTTTGTGTTGACACTAGTTTCCTTGTGTCGACACTAGCCTGTGGTGTCGACACTAGTATTCTTGAGTTCAGTTTTCGCGTATGATTCTATTGAGATCAATTTTGATGAGTTTGGTTGTAACTCGGTTACAATGAGAACAGTCACAATTTGAGTAGCCAACAGAGCTAAGTTACGAGGATCCTTTACGTAGGATTGATGCCTTGGCAAGAGTATATGAGGAGTTTTGACTAGGTCGGTTGTTGTTGCAATACAGGTGTAACCTAATGTTTGTTCCTCTAGAACAAACAAACTGTGAATGAAAGTATCGGTGGAGATTCAATTATTTCTTAGTGATTTCACTTTTCGGTTGGTGATACCGTTAGATCATAAACATGGTAAGTTATCAAACTTGATTCCTTTCTGGGAGTTAACCAAAGAGGAATTGAACCTTGATCTGGTACCAATGTACAGAGAACTCTATTGGTGTGTGGTAGTTATAAATCTAACTATGCGCGTGTTGGACCCAAGTCTGGGTTCGTTATGAAATTTCTATTGTGTATGTGGCGGTTAAGGACTCAAGGGCTCCCGTCCTTACACTTTAAAGATTGTTACGTTGCGCTGTAACATGCATTAACAAAGTCATGTGATCGTGTTGTAGATCAGTGCATGTGTGGCAAGACCCTTTAATAAAGATGGTTTTGGTCGGCCATTCCGGTGAATTGTGCATTAGCGAGGTCAACGCCCGAGAGCTTGAGTCTTTGCCATGCTGATTATTTACCTCGTTTGATCGAGTGTTTATGAACTGAAAGCCCAACATTATTGTGGATGAGATCCGTGCCTAGTATTCGGGTCTAGATGTTACAGGATGTGTGCAGTGATTGCGAGAGTGAAATCTCCTAAGTGGGGGAGGTTGTAACGGTCTGAACTGTTTTATTAAATAATTTATTTAAAGTCCAAACAAAAAGGGAATTTTAAAATAGTTATTTTAGACTCGGATATTTTTGGCCAAAATTAAATTTTTTTTAAAGAGAAAAGTTGTAATTATACACATTTATGTGCTTTTCTAGAAATAAAAATAATAATAAAATAATAAAATAATCGCGTCCAACCGAGAAGCTTCTGGAGAAGCAAAACACAAAATAAAACAAAAACCAGTTGCGAACAGGGCAACCGGAGGGAAAAGAGAGGAGAAGGAAGAGGAAAGAGAGAGAGAGAGTTGCCAGCGCCACCACCACCGTTGGCCACTGCCAGCCTCAATCGAACACCGCCGTGCCACCACCAACACCCATCACCACCGACGACAGCGAAAAAAGGACGGAAACAGGGGCGGAACCAGAGGAGGATAACACGCGGCAATCGCGAGCTTTTGGGTTGATTTTCACATCAATTTGGTTCGATTTCTTTTGATTTCTTCGTCTAAGGTAATCTTCTAGCTACTAAGAACATTTCTAGTAGTTTTGTTTAAGATTTGAGCAACATTTGGTGATCGATCGAGATTTGAGTTTTGTTGAACCCGTCAGCCCCCATTTTTAAATTTTTGGATTTTTAGCATGCTTTTAGCTTTTGAATGATGAAATTGAACCTAGACTTTGTTATATAAGCATGCTAGAAACGTTATTCTGGAATCAATTTCAGTTTTGGAGAAATTGTGGTTTTCGGATAAAAATTGGGTCTGGTTTTGGGATTTCGACCCTACACGAATATTTTCATGGTAGAATAGAGCCCGTGATTTAAATTTGACAATTTTTGGATAGTCGAATTTTATGCTCGTCAATTAATTAACAAGTATGTAATTTGATTTTTTAACAGTTGGACGCGCTTTCGGAGAAGGTTCGGGATGGCTATGGGTTCGACTCAGTTTCTCGGTGTCGTCTCGATTGCGAGGTAAGATTCTAGACTTTATAAATCTCTTTATTGATATGGATTGTATTTTATTAAATTATTTTCATCGGTTTATACTTCCATTGCCGAATGTCAAAATGTGAGCCTCATTAGACTTTGAGTTTGAGCTTGGGAAATTAGTTACGGAATCCCAAGGGATTGGGTTTCGTTATGGCTATCCTGATTAGCTAGACCCGTGGTTAGGTAATCGATGTTGGTTTTGGATAGAATAGGATTCCATTTGGGTAATGTGTATTGAGTTAGGGCTTATGCCCAATTATTGATAGAAATTGAGAAAAGTAGTGTTTTGGGCTTGGAATTTGAGAATAGTACTGATTAGAAGTTTTGAACCTTAATGTGTTCTAGATTAGCATGGATTTGCCTAGACATGTGGGTTGTTGAGATATGTCTCTTGTATGTTTATGTTATGCTGTATTATATCCATGATGACTTGATTACTTGATACGTGGCGTGTCTATGTACGCGTAAGGTTTATGAGCTAAGGAATGGAACTTAACACGTCTACTTTATGATACATGGTGTTGCTTTGATCATGTGATGATTGCGGATCTCTAAGCCAATTCAATTCTATCCTTGGGTGATGGTATAGTTAAATGTTTTGTGAAGGGATTCTGAATTGGCTATGAGATTTTTAGGGGTCGGCCTCGCCCTCAGACCATAGGGTCTGTAAAAGAGTTGCATCGTCTTGTGACTTTCCACATTAGATTATAGATCTTGGTAGTGGTAGTTGTGTATCTTTTAAACCAATCCAAGTTTACAGTTGATTTCGGTAATCCAATGAAAATTATTTTTTGTGAACTTTTTGGATTGTGAGAGGTGTAGTTGGATTGGTTAATGGAAACGGGTCGGCCTAGCCCTCAACATTCGGGTTGTAAAATAGTTGCATTGTTGATGGGCCAGCGTTGCCCTCAGACCTTCGGGTATGTAAAAGAGTTGTATTAGATTGGATACGGGTCGACCTTCCCGTCAGACCTTCGGGTCTGTAAAAGAGTTGCATTGGATTGGATACGGATCGCCTTGCCCTCAGACCTTTGGGTTTGTAAAAGAGTTGCATTGGATTGGATACGGGTCAGCCTTGCCCACACACATTAGGGTCTGTAAAAGAGTTGCATTGGATTTGATGGGTCGTCCTTGCCCTCAGACCTTCGGGTCTGTAAAAGAGTTGCATCGCTAGATAGATGGGTCGGTCTTGCCCTCAGACCTTCGGGTCTATAAAAGAGTTTCATTGCTAGGTAGACGGGTCGGCCTTGCCCACAACCTTCGGGTTGTAAAATAGTTGCATCTCTTGTGAGACGGGTCGGTCATGCCCTCAAACCTACTGGTTTGTAAAATTCTTGGATTGCTTGTTAACAGGCCGGCCGTGCCTTTAAACCTTTGGGTGTTTAAAAGCGTGCATTGGTTTGGTTTGGGTAATGGGACAGTGAATATACGTTCACAATGTCTTTTTGAATAAAGGTTTAATGTGATCCATGTTTTATGGAAATTGTCTGAAATCATTACTTTATAACAACACTTGAACTTGGGTTTGTGGTTTAGACTTGAAATCCCAAAACTTTTACTGACAATGTGATTACTTTCTTTTATTGAAAAACGGGCATGTCACATTTATTTTCAATAAAAGAGCAATATGTTACTTTCAATGCTAAAACTTGTTATTGTCACATGCCAACTTTACATATCACATTGTGATTTATTTTCTCTATTATCCTGCTACTTGGGCTCAGCCCGTTTGTTAAATTTTTTAGGTTGAACCACTAAAAGAAGATGGATAAGGAAAATGATGTGACAACTTGATGATTTGCATTTCATCTATCTTCATCACTTCAGTCATTGTCGTACTACTTGGAGAAATGCATTTCTATTTACTTTTCAGTTGGGTAATTGGATAACTGTACGGCCATAAGCTCAATTTCATATTATGCATGCATGTGAGGTACCGTCGGGTAAGCAGTTTATATTTTTTATTTATAGGGTTGAAATAGTTTAGTAGATGCCGTGGAACGGCCTTATTATTGTTAAAGCTTAGAATTATATAGTTGTGCCGAATAACGACTTGTTGTAGCTTAGATTTGCCGCGAATGCGGATTGTTGGTATACAGAATATCCGGATAGTTGTTTACAGGTGAAGATTTGGCCATTGCCCGTTTCGGGAAGGCCCAAAAATAGGGAAAACTTTGCCAACATTTCTAAAAATTTCAAGAGTTAGAATATTTTTCAACGTTTTTCCTAAAATTTCTTAACAAGAAAAATATTCTCATTTTTCTTAAATTGGTGTTTTAAAGAAACAAATATTTGGCATGAAGTATGGTATCAGGTATTTGGATAATTCCGTATTAGATTATTTATTGATTTAGGTCAGGATGTTACAAACATAATGCATCAAGTACACCCTTGGTTAACTGTTGGATAGTGGTAGGCACCTCTATGGTATGATTGACTCGACAGCCATCATCATGCTTGGAGGACACCCTGTTGGATGGGGTGTTATTGTAGGGTGATTATATAGATTCTGGTTTAGGTTGGTAGTAGTTGGGTCGACACCAGCCTCCTTTGTGTCGACCCTGGCTAATTACATTTCTGAGATATGTTGGTAAGCGGGTAGTTCTCCTAAACAACAATTAGTTCTTATTTGGGTTATGTAGAGATTAAGGATTCTACGAGTTAGTACGTCGTGATGATCTTCGGATGGCTATGAGTTGAAGCTGGCATGATAATGTGGGTGTGTTTTCTCATGATCCTTAGTGAGAACCGGTAGCTTCACCTTCTGGGTGTGATGATGTGGGTTATGTTAGTAGAGATAACCTTTGGTTGGACTAATGGTTTTCTGTGGAGTTACAGGCTATTGGTGGTTGTTAGTTCGTGACCTCACGTGGCATGGGTTGTAGTACCCTTGAGGATTAGTTGATGTGAGTTATTGTAGTTTTTCTTAAAATGCTCTTCACATTTTGAACCTTGTACGATTCTTTAGGGTTTTACCTTGGATAGGGTAAGATGGAAGTGAAAACAGTCACAGTTTGTGTATTTGTCAGAATTAAGTTATGAGGATCCTTTACGTAGGATTGATGCTTTGGCAACGATATACGAGGAGCTCTGGTTATGTTAGTTATTATTGTTGTACCAATGAAGTCAAATGAAGTTCTGGGCCATGTGGTCAACGTGATCATTTGAAAACGTAAGTGGTTAATATAATGCAAACCCATCTTAATATCATCTTTTGATTCAAACATGGCTTTTCATGAAAACAATAAAACAATTTTGAAGTCTAATGTGAATTAAAAGCATGATTCTGTTTCGGGGCGTAACATTCAAGTGTCTGTACCTGGAAGGCAGAGTAGTATGAGTGATGGATTGTTCATTGAGGGTTAATGAAACCATCCCCTAGTTTGTAGTGGTGTGCGATTGTATGTGCATGGGTGGAGCACAAGCCCCTTGAGCCTTAGAAAGAGATGCAATATTCTATGCAATTCAGTGTTTGTCGTAAGAGCTCAAGAAGTAGAATCTTTTCGTTTACTATGGTAAGAATTGCTTGTGACAATGCCGATGCGATCGGTATGTTGTTCCGAGATAACTCAATTGATGCTGTGAGATATGTTTATAAGTGCAGAGAAGTATATTTTATGTAAGACCAGGTTCTTGTTAGTTATGGATGTCGTTTGGGGTTGTGGTACGGTTTGCTCTGATATGATGGTCTAATTGATATTGGGAAGGAGATGCCTATCGCTTTGAGTGTTCAAAGATCTTTTACCTCATGAACATGAGAGGGATAGATATTTTGTTTGGGTATAACGAGGTAGTTTGTACAATGGAACTTTGGTCCCGGGCAGGGGATATGCGATGATTTCGAGGGCAAAATCTCCTAAGTGGGGAAGGTTGTAACGGCTTGAACTGTTCAATTAATATTTTATTTAAAATCGATGAAATTTTGGATGATGTATTTTGCCTCACAATTATTTTTTAAATAAAAAATAAAAATTAAGTTTTAAAGCTTATTTAAAATGGTGTTCAAAATAAATATATGCTTAGCCAAATAGTCGCGCACAAGGCGCACGTTCTAGAAGCTTCGTTCGGAGGCAAAACATGAAACAGAGGAGGGGAACGATGGGGGAAAAAGAGAGGGAGAAGGGAGAGGAAGGAGAGACGGTTGTCGGCGCCACCACCACCAATAAGACCTGCCACCGGTGCTGACTAGATGAAGGAGAGAGAGAAACCTTTTTGGCAAACTGAAAACCAGTTCGGGAAGCGAGAGTCGTGACTGGAAGAAGACGGAAGAGAAACCAATGACCTCAGGTGCACTACCACCACCACCGGCAATGAGCTACCTCTGGCACGCCACCACCTGAACGCCCGGCAAGAGAGAGAGAGACCAAGGGGGAGAGAGAGGGAGCAACAGAGAGAAGATGAGAGCGGCGCCACCACCATGCCTCGGCCTGACGACTTTTGGCCCAATTTTTGGTTTGATTTCTTGCATTTCTTCGATCAAGGTAGGATTCTAGACCTTATAAACCTAATTGTGATATGGATTGAGATTTTGTCACAAAAATTCTATTTGGTGCCTCCGACGGGATTGTCGAACCTTATTGGTTATGTTTTTGGATTTTTAGTTTTTTATACGATAAAATTAATTATTAAATCATGAAATTGAACCTAGTTGTGAGTAAGCTAACTTGCTAGAACGATGTTTATGTGATCGATTTGGGCTTCGGCCGAATTAGGGTTTGAATTTGAGATACGTGTATCGATTTAGGGTTAGTTACCAAGTTGGAGAAACTTTGTGATATTGACCTTGATTTGGTGAAATTGGTATAGAAATTAATTAATGAGTAAAAGTTTGATAATTTTGGGGACAAGTGGAATTTATCTTTGTCAATTAACCCACGAGTTGGTGGTTCGGTTTTGCATCGAAACCTTGTAAAAGTTTGGAAACTTTTAGCGTTCCTAAGTGAGTGGCTTGAATAGAAAAGATGTATCTTTGCAGTTTTGGTTTTGAATGATAGATCCCCATATTATGTGGAATGTGAAACTTATGGATATTGGGTCCTAGGAATTTGACGTTGATTGTTGTGATGGTGTATCTGTGCCTTTGATGTTGGATGTGTGAAATTGAGATCCAAGTAACTCCAAATCCATGATAATGGATATTTGTGGTATGTTCAACTTGATTGTGATAGTTTTAGTCTTTATGCCAATCCAAGTTCATTTTTTTATAATCTAGGTGAGTTGTGTGTGGTGTGTCATTGGATTAACATATGTATACGGGTTGGCCTTGCCCTCAGACCTCCAGGTCCGTAAAAAAGTTGCATTTGGATTGGATAGGGGTTGACCGTACCCTCAGACCTTCTAGTTTGTAAAAGAGTTACATCACTTTGTAACTTGTTACGTTGGATTAAGAGAAGGTCAGCCATGCCTTCAAATCTTTGGGTTTGTAAGAGTGCTGCATTGGTTAAGGATGAGTAGAGAAATTGTGAACATAAGTTCATAGGTAATTATTGATAACCCGAGTAAGCAATAATAAGGATTTCAGATAGAAGGTTAATGTGATACACCTTTTCTCACATGAGGTTATGTATGGTTGTTGCTTTATGATAATATTTTAAACTTGGAATTATGAATGTAGACTTGAAATGACAAAATGTTTTGCTAGCAATGCGGTTATTTCATTTTATTTGAAAACGGGCATGTAATAATTATTTTCAAGAAAAAGTGTTATGTTACATTTATGATTAAAACCTGTGCTTATCACATGCCAACTTTGCATAACATATTGTAGTTTATTTTGTCTATTATTTGCTACTTGGGTTCAGCTCATGTGTTTAAAATTTTTCAGGTTCGGCTGTTAAAGATTATGGATCATAACGTGGATGTGAAAGCTTGTAGCATCGCATTGCACCAATTTCTTCCATCCAGTCATTTCCATTCTGTTGGGATAAATGTACATTAATCTTCATTTCAATTTATTTAGTTGGATAACTGTATGGCCATAAGGCCAAGTTCATACAGTGCATGCATGTGAGGAATCGCTGGGTAAGTAGTTTCTAATTTATTTTGATGGGTTTGAAGTAGTTTGGTAAGTGTCGTGGATTGGCTTTATTATTGCTTAGTGTAATTTAGTTATGCTTTGGATGGGCATATTTTGTAGTTATTAGATGCCTTTGATGGGCTTATATTGTTGTTGGATGCCTTGGATGGGCACATATACTGTTGTTGGGTTGTTGCTTCTATTTACATGTGATATTTTTGGCTTCGCCTTAGTCCAGAAACAAGGAAAACTCTGCTGAAATTTTCTAAATAAGAGCTAGTATATTTTCAACCATTTTTAGAAATTTCGTGAAGAAAGGACATTTTATTATTTCAAACGGATGTTTTTAGAAATAATGACACGGTATGAGTTTCTGTTTTTGGCATCACCTTATGTTTTATTATTATCCACGGTCAGGACTTTACACAAATGCTTGATAAAAAGAGCATAAGATGGACTCAAAAACTATCATTTTGAGATGAATCCTCCAGTGGATCTTAAAAGTCAAACGAAAATGTTTGGACCTTAAGATATGTGCACAAGTCTCAATCATGTTTTCCAAGAGTTATATATGTAGACTCTGGTTATAGTAAAAACCCTTGTAAGGACATTATCATGTATTATTGATATTTGTCAAGCACAAGATGGGTATAAACAATAAAGATTTTCTTAATGGTAAAGAAGAACGCATTAATGACGACCTACACCGAATGTAAGCGGTAACTCACATAGAGATACGACATACACCTATAAGCTGTTGGTCATTGAAATGCGAAAAAAAGATAAGGGAAAACATCTATAGGTAGACCACAAACGAAAGTCAATCTAAATCAAGGATTGGATAGTCATAACATAATGATTGGAAATAAGACCAACCCGTATCATACAAGTATTTAGCTCGCAATGAGTGTGTGTTAATGGATGGCTTAGTGTGACAATCAACTCAAGGTATAGGCATAAGCAAAAATTGCACAGACAAGAGATACGCTACTGGTGTTACAATCGCATAGTCGTTAATCACGTATGATAGGCACTCAAAAGTAACGATTTAGACCCGTTAATTTACATTGAGTTAGTCCCTATTTTTTGTCTAATATGTGTTTTTGTAGTATTTTTGTGTATAAGACTGGAATTGGAGGAATGATGCAAAACAGCCACCAAACAACCATTTTAACATCAAATACAACACAACCAAACGAAGACCAACAAAATCTACCAAAACCGTCCGGACGCTCTCAACTTAATGTCTCGACACCCAAAATGTCCCGACGTACGGTCCAATCATCCCGATGCTATCTACCGTGGCGCCCAAGAATATTCGGTCCAGATGTTAACCTTCGACCGTCCCGACGCTCCGAAATAGGAAACTGACGTAACCCTCAAGCAATTTCCTTCCGGACGCAAAAGGATTACCGTTCGGATGCTCCGCACTCAGACTTTAAAATTTAATGCTACGAAAAAACTATAAATAGGGCCTTTGTATAACACTTTTATACAATTCCAATATCTCTCAATTCCAGAATAATATATTACTTTGTAGTTCTATTGGCCACCCGGGCCAGATCACCTCTGGCAGGTCCGAACCTCGTCGAGGAGCTACCGATGACGATCGACATCAACTCGATGACGGAGCTTTGTCCTATGATGAGTGGTTAAGTCCCTTCCTCCGTAACGGGTCACAATGAAGCCTTAATTTGGTAATATAGAAATAAATTAATTTCATGTTTTATTTATGCTTTGTAATCGGATTATTATGCAACAACATTATTTTCTAAATAATATAATTTCGGTTTAAGCTTTATGTGATTGTATTAAATGAGTGTTACATGATTGTTTTAACTGTTTAAATATACAAATTTGAGATAGCATATGCCATGGATAAAACTGGTCGTAATCTTGGAT
>JAULLE010341845.1:0-11338 GCA_035668155.1 Sarracenia purpurea
TCCATATGGTCGGCCTAGTAAGGGGATGCTCGAGTTCAGGGGGATTGCTCGAGCGACCCCTCATTCGCTCGAGCGGTCTTATCAGAAAACTGCTTCTCTGTCCATTTATTTCAACCATCCACTTACTCTCCAAACCTGTAATTTTAATCCAAATGATATAAAAAGGAACTCCACAACAGTTATAAAAGAATGTTCTATAAATTTAATCCCCCTCTACCACCTTTACAATCTCAAATTGTAAATATTTGAGTAAAAATACCATTTATAAGAGATGGAAAGTTTTAAATAAACTGATAAAATCCATTCTACCAATATTTAAAAGGTTCCCCATATATTAGCTTCACATCCATAAATTCCACATACCAAAAATCCTCACCAATGCATGCAAAATGGAATGAAAATGCTCCACGACCTTACAACTTATTGAATCTATTAAATAAAATTCAATGTAACTTATTAACAAATGTCTATTAAATCACCAATCCATGAACTAAACAAAACAAAAATTAGTATCTACTGTCCCTCGTCGTCAGTGACGCGAAGAAGGTCCTGTCAGCTTTACTCCTCCGCTATGCCCTTACCTGTATCACCTGGGTTGTTATTTTCATAACACAATAAAACAACAACGTGATATTATCTCATAGGAAACATGAAGAACAATGAAATACAAGAGTAGGATAAGTTGTGGAAGAGAAAAGGAACATTAATCGTTAAATTCTAAGGCATAACCAATTTTACCACAAATACTTTCCCACCTCTCTTCTCGCTCCCTTCGAAGATGAAAAACCTATTCATCATCGAACTTTTCAAATTTTAGTGAAACTACAACATATAACTTCATACGTCCGGCTCACAACAAACCGTTTCTATTGATGGATTAACTATCCAACAACCTCCTTCCTACGTATTGGATTAACTATCCAATAACCTCATCCTCCGCTCAATGGATTAACTATCTATTAGCTTCGTCCCCACTTACTGGATGGGCCGTCCCATAGCTCGCCGAGAGCTAATAACTTCGTCCCCGCTTAAAGGATGGACTACCTTATAAACTTCTCAACCCAATCACATATAGCAAGTCACATATGAAGATTGATTCCATAACTTCAACTTATTTATTCAAATTACAAATAGGATTTCGGTTTACAACTTCTATCTAATTCCCTCATGTGCTTCAGTTCATAACATCTTAAGCATTTATTTATTCATACACCTCAATTCACACTTCTATGCATTCATTCATACACTTCAATTCAAGTTCATAATTAACTTCTGTAAGTACATTCATTAAACCCAAAGGGGAGCCTAGGTTAACCTGCTAACCTCAACATAAACTGCCAAGTCCCGGACCCTCGAAACCAAACTAGTCTTGTCAATTTCTACTCCAAGGGGTTTTTATTACATTCAAAATTCTGTAATTTTTAAGAAAGGAAAAATCAATTTGTATGTTTTCACCGACTTGTAATAAAAACCCAAATTCCACAAACCCTAGCCCTAAAGCTTGTGTCAAAGTACAACCTCTACACCTCAAATTAACATGATTAACATGTTCTAGACAATCTAGAATCACAAAACCCCACTGATTTTATGTAAATCAAACATTAGGGTTCGACCTCTTTACAAATCTCACACGAAACAATCTCAAAACTTCATATAATCCACAAAACATCACAAAGAAGTTCATGGGTTCAAGGGATATCATGAATCCTACCTGGAATCAACAATGGAGAGCTTAAAAATTTGAGTTTTTCGAACTCTAAGCCACAACCAACACCTAAAATGAAAAAGGGTTTGGGTAAAAATTAGAAATTCTTCATACACATTGTATTTTTCATGAGAAATCAATGAATACTTACCCTCGGATCCTCTAATTCAAGGTCGGGATGCCCCTTCTCAAACTCTACGACCGTCTCCCTTCAGCTTCTGTCGAACAAGGGAAAGAATGGAATGAAAAATAACCTCGAAATCCTATGTTCGTGACTTAACAGACTTTACTATTCTGCGACCACCGCCCGGGTGCTCTTTAGTTCGCTTGAGCGAACACCGCTCTAGCGCTCCTGGGGTCGCTTAAGCGAACCCCAAGCTGTTTAGCCCGTTAGCAAAAATTTCTGAATTAAGGCCCAAGCCATATTTAAAACTTCTAAAACTTGGCCCAATACCCCGGACAAATATTTCAGGGGTTCCCGAACACTTAAATTGAATTAAAAAGTCCGAATTAAAGTTGAATTTTAATTAACAATAAAATTTTTGACCGGTTTCTCTGTGCAAAGATTCTTGAATCCCGATTTTAAATTAAAATCCAAAATTAGAACCGGTCAGACCCCTACAACATCCCCCATAAAAAAGATTTTGTCCCCGAAATCAGCGTACCTCGAAGTGGAAATAGCTCTTGATATCTCTCCTAAACAGAGGATTCTCTCTCCCATGTCGCCTCATCCTCGCCACAATACTGCCACTACACTTTGACATACCACAGGGTCTTACCTCAAAATATATGTTCCCTCATGCCTAGAATCTGCACTGGTCGCTCCTTACACGTTGTAACCTCTTCCATCCTCAAGTATGACCAATCAAAAACATATTACGGTTCACTATCATATTTCCAAAGCATGAAATCGTGAAGGACACCATGCACCAATAACTACCAAGACGGTGAAACTTGACAAACACTACTACCCCCACCATTTCCTCAGCCGAGGAGGGTCCGGTAATAATCTCTTACTGAACCTCGTCAACTTTATCACAAAAGGGCCACAAGATGACATAGTCTTCTACCTTGAACCCCCAATAGTTGTTATCACCTATTCACATAACCTCTATGGCGGTTAAATACCCGAATCAACCACTAGCAAATGGTCATTCTCCCATCGGTGGTCTTTCTGACCAGCTTCATCCCTAGCCAGGCGGACTCCTATATGACAACCTAACCCATTGATGACTCAACACGGTCTACTTTATAGAGTCCTAAAAAGGTACAATTCGATTACTCAATCAAGAGTTGTTATCGTAGGCAAACTATGTCATTACGGCAACTATGCGTTGCCACGGAAGCCATAAGGTAACTACGCATCACTAACCACATCATCACAACAACTGTAACTTACCACCTATGCCAAAGGTTGAGGATCCTTCCTTGATCCTCAGACACCTATCACAAAACACTCATCATGTCCTCTAAAGCTTGAAGCGACAGAAATAGACTATCTCACTAATGAACTTATGACAATAATCGATATTGTGTACCTTGACCGATCCTTAAATTGCTCCAAGGGTTCTACCAAGGTCTTTGCCACCTGGGAAAAGGCCTCGTTGTAATGCAACATCCCACATGGTTCTCCAAATCCGCTCTCGCCACAAGGTCTCATCAATCCCCTACAAGTTTACAGTGTGGCTTTATGGTTTCATAGACCTAAGATGTAACCTGTCTTCCCAAACCAAAGGTTGATCCAACTTAAACACCCCAGCTCTCGACAATCCCACTGCCAACAAGAGCTCCACAAGAACTTGGGCTTGGATCCGCATAGAACACACTCCTTCATCTCTTCAAGAATTACACTACATCTGATTAACCTGTCACTACATAACATACCGAAGCTCGAGGCGAGGAACTAAAATTACACATGGTTCATCTCTCACACCAACTTCCACTCATCACACGCAATGCATTCCCCGCCCCACATGTAGCCCACCAAACCCATCGAGAGGCTTAACGACATATTCACAATTCACACTATCGATCTCAACTCCCTACGACCGTCAAACGGGGCTCGTCATGAACCCTTCTTACCACAGAGGTCAAAAAAAGGGATCCTACACCCTAAACTTCTACAACGAACGTTAGGTCCCTCAAGGCACCACATCTTTCGAATTATTTAGAGGGTGTAAACTCTATCTTCCCAGAAAAACTTAAACTTCCCAACCTTTCACAAAACACACTGGCCCTACAACTCACCAATCACGCAGTACTATAGTACTACGAACTAAGGAATGAAGTCGCAGATAAGGAACAATCAGCTCACAACAGGTGTCTTCGCTCATTGCTAATCTGCTCTTACGACACTCATGCTTGGCTGTAACACCCCGAAGTAAAATCATGTTTAATTCATCTTATTTGAATTAAAAGATGAAATCGGGATGGGTCATGTGTCACAGAATCCCTCACCCTTCCAACATGGTCACATCGCTCACGCGGCCTGAGACTTACTCGATCGCACATTTACAATCACGATAATCAACCTAATCACACTCCTCGGTGCATGAAGCGTGAAAGATCTGATCAAAGGTTCTGAAAAATATACAAGTGGGCTCACAATCGCAATTGACCCAGAAAATCTATTGGTTCGGTTGTAGCACATCGTTATAGTAGCCGGTCTTGGCTATGTCGAATGGCTCCAATTCTGGTCTGGGAATTTGATGTTCGAGCTCGATGTGTTAGTACACTGGAGTGTATTAGGCAGGATCATTAGGAGGATCAATTTTATATAGACTACATGAATTGATCTACATCCTATATTATCATGTATTGCAAGTACTCTTAATCTCGACATGATTGATCGAAATATGTTCAGATAATGCGCAGTGCTTTGAGTCACTAATGGCTGAGATTTTGATATTGAGATCAATATGATCGGTGGGTTGGGTACTGTCTTTATTTGATCGATGGTTGATAATCAATTGATGGAAACCACGTCTGACTTAAGTTGAGGAGTTCCCCCTCGTGTGCTTGGCTTATAGGTTTGACTATACCAGAATCTTGCAAGTGGATCTTTTGATCTAGCATACTCAAAAGGATAAGCAGTGCGGTTGCGAGGATAAGAGAATAATTAAAATGGGTTGTCAGTAACCTAATTTAATTATCGGGAATTTATGTCTTAAACGTGGAGAGATTTTAGTGCAATTGATAATTGGAAACTCGAGATATAATTCGGGTTAGAGCTGGAAGTTTAGTCAGGGTCTTTAGTGGAATAAGTCTTGACTCGTTCGAGAAAGAATTTAACTCGGGATTTGAGTTAGGGATATCCTGTCTTCTCATACGATTTGTCCGAGTCCTATACTTTATCGTGATCCCTCACGTTGCCCATTATATACATGATTGTATTTATTACTAGTTTCGGAAATTATTTAATTTAATTCGATCATCAAATTTTTTTCGCGACGATCGAGGTATTAAATTAAATGAACAGTGATATTTTGGTCTTTTGACACATGCTTGGTGGCCAAGTATGGCCAACCATGGTAAGAAGGATGACATCTTTTATTTTTGTTTATATGTATATTTCTCTCCTTTATTTTAAGTTAGGAGAATATACATGTATTAAAAGAAAAAGGCAAGTACATATATAATGAGAGATAATATATTTGAGTTAGGTATATATATATATATATATATTCTAAATTATTATATGGAAGGAGAATATATATATTAACTAAAATATGGATGGTGTATATATATTAATATATATACACTAGAGAGAAAGATATCATAATCTAGTTCATATTCTCTCATATTTTTTTTCTCTATCTCCCTCTCCTTCTTAGTGCAATCATCCCTTCTCTCTCCTTGTGAAAAATTCAGCAAATTCTTTTGGAGAGCTTCGGTGTGTTCGAAATCAAGAACGTGTACGGGTCGGTACCAACTCCCTGAGTACGCGTTGTGCATCGGGTCATACGCGATAAGATCAAATGTGGTCTCGAAATTGATATTCAACGATTTAAGAAGCTTTTCGACGAGCTTCTACGAGGTAACAATGTTTTTGATATTTTTTGATTTTAGTTTTTTATGAAAAATGCGACACGACGTTTTTTACGGTCACGTCATTGATATTTTGATTTTTCCACTGCGCGGCTCTAACACTGAGAACTCATATAGGAGCTACAGGTTAGACAATAGCTAAGTTAAAAGGAATAGACCCATCTGTCTGTATGCATCATATTAACTATGAAGAAGATGCTAAACCAACTCGAGAGATGCAGCGACTGCAAAACCCAAACATAAAAGAAGTCGTTAAGCAGGATGTGGTTAAGTTGCTAGATGCGAGTATCATTTATCGCATCTCAGATAGTAAGTGGGTGAGCTCAACCCAAGTTGTACCCAAGAAATCAGGGCTCATCGTCGTGTTAAATGAGAAAGGAGGGTCAATACCAACCCACACTACCACCGGATGGCGCGTGTGTATTGACTACAGAAAGCTAAACGTAATGACTCAGAAAGATCACTTTTCGCTATCCTTCATAGATCAAATCTTAGAGCGTTTAACAGATTAAAGTTATTATTATTTCTTGGATGGCTATTCCAGCAATAACCAAGTACCCATTTATTCCGAGGACCAAGAAAAGATGGCATCCATGTGTTCGTTTGGCACATTCTCCTATCGACGCATGCCGTTTGGAGTTTACAATACACCAACCACATTCCAATGTTGCATGATGTTGATCTTTTCCGACGTGGTTAAAAAATTCTTAGAAGTATTCATGGATGATTTTTCTGTATTTGGATCCTCATTCGGAAACTGTCTCTCAAACCTGACTTTAGTATTAAAAAGATGTTTAGAAAATAATCTGGTACTTAGCTAAGAGAAAAGTCATTTCATGGTCCAGCAAAGGATTGTGTTGGGGCACATAGTGTCCAAAAAGGAATAGAAGTTGATAAGGCCCAAGTAGACTTATATCTAAACTTTTGACCCATCATCCATTAGGCAGATACGCTCATTTCTTGGACATGCCGGCTTTTACCGGCGATTCATCAAAGATTTTTCAAAAATCTCCAAACCCTTGTGCAATCTTCTCACCAAGGATGCTACTTTCATCTTTGATGACAAATGCCAGCATGCTTTCGAATAACTTTGAGATGCCCTATCTACAGCCCCCATAATACAATCATTAAAATGGTCTATCTCGTTTGAAATCATGTATATCGCATCCGATTATGCCGTACGAGCTGTTCTAGGACAAAAAGAGAATAGAGTTCCCTACACTATTTATTACGCTAGTAAGATTCTCAACGATACTCAGATGAACTATATAACCACTTAAAAAGAGTTGCTGGCAGTAGTATTTGCATTGGAAAAATTTCGATCATACCTATTAGGATCTAAAGTGGTAGTGTATACTGATCATGTTGCACTTAAGCATTTATTGGCAAAGAAGGACACCAAACCGAAACTTATTTTCTGGATCCTGCTCCTACAAGAATTTGACATTGAGATCCGCGATAAGAAAGGAAATGAAAACTTCGTAGAGGACTATCTCTCCCAACTCCTAGTTGAGCCCCATAGTAACCATGTTCTCGTTAGAGACTTGTTTCTCTATGAGCAAATTTTTATGGTCACTTATGGTCATAGCCACCCACCCGCTCTGGTATACCAACATTGTTAATTATTTGGCGTTTGGACACGCACCGACTGACTGGTCGAAACAACAAAAGGATCGATTCTTTTCTTAAGTCAAATACTACTTTTGGGAAGAGCTGGAGATTTTTAAATATTGCGTTGATCAATTCATTAGGCGTTGTGTCCTAGAAAGTGAGGTGGACAACATCTTGAAATTCTGTCATTCGCTTGCTTTAATCTTCGATATAGCCCCTTCTGTCCAGACGGTGAACGCCTTGGAAGAACAGACATCGAAAAATATTCCAACTCTTCTGAAACTCTATATAAACCCCCAAAACATATCAGACTTAACATCTAACACCCCCAAGTGAAAATTAATTAGATCTTCCAATCTCCGACCCTCTCGAAGACAACCTAAAACGTCCATAACCTGTCGGAAAGCTACAAATGGATGCTCAATATTCCGTTCATCAACACTCATATGGATTCCACCCAGCCATGTGTGGCTAAGTTCTAACTCCCTCGGATCTTGATGATACCCGACCTGGGTATTTTAGGTGTAGATTAATTTAGTATTTTATTTTATCTTTTATTGGCTTCGTTATATGACTATTTTCATGAATCCACAACTTGTTTTGATCGTTGGATAAATATTTTGAATATATTTTAATCATGTATAAGTTTTCTGTGATTGTACTAAATGTAGGTCCTATAACTCTACTTATTGTTATTCGTGTAGGGTCCTGACCTTTGTTTATCTATTATTATCTCAAAACAATGTCATTTGGATGATTTTGGTGACCCGAGAGTGGTAGAATTGCGGACCGGTTTGATTTTAAGTTTTAATTATAAACCAGTGTATAAGTGGTCTTTCATAAAATCGATTAAAATCTTTAAAAGAATTAAAATTTATTATCGATTCGAGGTCCAACGTTGAAAAAAATAATGTTTCAAGAAGAGACTCGACCAAGAACATGTGAAAGTGAATGAAGGAAACCGATATACCTTCACTATTTTGGTCATAACTTTTTCTACAAAATGAATTTTGATGTGATATTAGAACTATTGCAAAGAAGACTTTCAGAGCTTCAATTTGGATATAAAAATGACCCTATTCCGAGTTCGGATGAAGAAGTTATGCTCGTTTAAAGTTGGACCAAAATTGTAGTCCACTCGAGCGAGACGAACACCGCTCGAGTAGTGTGATTTTGACAAACTATTTTATTTCGCGTTTTGACACGATTTAGGGATAGTTTTCTTATCTCTCTCTCCCTCTCTCTCTCTCTCTCTCTCTCTCTCTCTCTAAAGTCGAGAACTGAAGCTTGGCGGTAGCTAGGGCTTGAGGGGTGCATTTGGGATGAGTTTTGAGCATTGTTTGGTAAGTTCTTTCATGATTTCTTCATGAAATCCTTGGTATCCTTCGTCCTTTTCATGTTTTCACCCAGTTGAACCATGCTCTAGGTTATTGCTGAGATATAGAGCTCGAGACGGACTAATTTTAGACATGTTCTTTACATTTGAGGTAGGATTTACTCTAACCCTTGAATAAAGTCCTTATTGTGTAATGATTTTGTGGTTGTGTTGAGTTTGGGTGAAAAATCCTTTAGGTCCAAAAATTTTGGATCCTTGGTGTATGGAACTTGATGTATGAATAGTTTTTATAAATGTAATTGATGATTAGAGTAATCTTATCTTTCTAATTTGATAAAAACTATTGTTTGGCAAAAATTATGTATTAGTATTTTCGGTGGATTTTGGGACAAAACCTAGAATTTGGGGGGTTTTGATTCTAAGTCCTAGGATATGGAATTTATGATTCTTATGTGCAATTAAGACCCTTAGAAACTTAATCGCATGTGGTTTGGGTGAGAATTTTCCTATGTTGAGGTAGCGAGAGTTTGGCCAAGTCTTGGTACTTAGGCACGTTATGGTGTGTTAATGGACCTATTAGTGATTTAGGCCACCTATTTAACATGTTAATGCATTGTAGGAGTTAGAATTATGATTGGGTAAAATCCAATTATGGTAATGATATGGATAATTGGCTAAGCGTTAGCTAATAAGTGTGTATAGTTACGTCGGAGGACCAATTGGTGACTTAAGTTGTCTATTGGGTATGTTGATGCTTTGTGGTGAGTTTGGATTATAATTGGGTATGATTACTTAATTTGGGTGAAATCCATATATATGAGTGACATGAGATTTTAGCTAAGTATTGGTGTATATTTATGCGTAAGTGTAACGGAAGGTTAATTGGTGCCTTAGGCCACCTAATTGGTAGGTTTATATATTATGGTGGGTTGGAATCCCAATTGTGTGTGAATTCACCCTTTGGGGTTGAAAACCATAAGTACTGGTGATGTTTAGAATTTGGCTAAGTATAGATGCCCGTTAGTGCTTGATAGTTAAGTATTAGTGAATGAGTGGGATGATGGCCAATGGCCATCTTCTTGACATGGTTATGTGTATACAGGTATGAAACCCTTAAGTGTTAAGTGGGGTTTGAAGACTAGGTCTAAGGATTTGGTAGGTTAGTGTGACCTAAAGCTTAGAATTCCTAACTGGTAGATTATGGATTATAATTTTCGAAGTTTGAGGCATGTAGCTCGTAGTCTATAGCATTGAGGTATAGTTCATGATTTGTAGGCCTTAAGGCTCATGTTTTGTGGCTTTAGACTTGTGGCACGTGACTCGTGATTTAAAGTTGTGGGGCGTTAGACCTGTGGTTGGTAGTTTGTGCTTTACAGCTTCTAGCCTCTAGCTTGTAGTTTATAGCATGTAGTCTACGACTTGGGGTTCTTAGCTTGTGGTTTACAGCGTGTAGTATGTAGCTAATAGCCTGTGGTTGGTGACTAGGAGCTTGTGGTTCGTGACTTATAGTCTATGGATTATAGTCCATAGCACATAGTTCGTGGTCAGTAACTTGTAGTTTTAAACTTTGAGTTGTGATTAGTAGCCCATAGCCTGCGGCTTGTAGTTGCGGGTTGTGATTCAAGGATCAGAGTTTAAGCCTTATGACTTATGGTGTGGTGTGTGACATCATAGTTGTGAATTGAGTCCCTATCGTAGGGTACTTCATGAGTACTAGTAATTATGGAGTGTGTTCAACACTTACAAATATTTATGATGGGCTAGAAACATCAGCTTATGTAACCCTTGGTAAGGAGCTGGTAGTACCCATTAGTGGGTCGATGCGTGGTTACCTTAGTAGTTTGTGAGGTGATGCGTAATTGTCTGAGTGACTCGTGTGATGACATGTCATTCCATTGTGACGTGTGTGGTGACGCTTAGTTGTCGTAGTGGCCTATGTGGCAATGCATAGTTCCTGCTATGACATATGTGACAACGTCTAGTTACCGTAGTGGCTTATGTGGTGACGTCTAGTTGCCGTAGTGGTTTATATGGTAACGCCTACTGACTGTAGTGGTGTATGTAGTGACATGCAGTTATCACTACTATATACGAGGTGACGTTATTCATTCTAGTGATGTGTGAGGTAATACATGCATGAGATGATATATATATATATATATATATATAAGAATAGTTATCATAGTACCGTGTGGGGTGACGTGTACCTATTGTTTGACGTGTAGTATCATACGATTATTGTTGTGACGTGTTATGGGTTAGCCTTGATAGACTCGGCGCAATGGAGTTTAAAAAATATAAGTTTGACGATGATGTGACCGTAAAAAATGTCTCATCTCGTTTTTCATAAAAAGGCTAAAGAGATTTTGAGTTAGGATCGAAATATACCTTGCAAAACTTGTAGAGAAGTTTCTAGTGTTCCACGTTGTGATGTGAGACCACCCGGTGACCTTCTCACGTATGACCAGGCACACGTCTTGATTCCAGCATGTGAGCACCGAACCGAGCCAAGTCCTTTTGGCTTCAAACACACTTTGATTCTCTCAAAACTTGTAGAAAACAAGAGAAGAGAGGGGAGGGGAGGCGGCAATATGAGGGTGTGGAGAGAATTAGGTTCTTATTCTCCTTTTGATATTATG
>JAULLE010344045.1:0-11331 GCA_035668155.1 Sarracenia purpurea
CAATGTGGTGTATCATTGATACAAAGTGGGTTTATATCAGCTGATACTAACTGGTAGCACTTGATGCTAACCTCAGTATCTTTCAAATTGTCCAAAGGCCTTTTAGCAATCTTTTGTGTAGATCTTGAAGTGCCTATCTCATCAACCTTGGCCTCATAATGGTGTCATTCGATTTGATTATATTGGTGTGTTCACAAAACCAATGCTATAAGGTCATCAATAAATCATGCCACAAAGTGCGATTACATTGGTGTAGTAATTAAACATTTAACAAATATACAAATGAACATACCTTCAGGTAGATGAACTACTTACGAATAGCACCATTACACATCCGGTTACCTTTTCTGGGTGGTAGAATTACTTGTCAATTGAATTGAACAAGTAGGTCCTTATTGCTGTAGCTCAATCATATTTTGTTGTTTGCTTGAGGTCCTCTATATATTGTGCAAAACTCCAAGCAATGTGATGTCCCGTCGTGGAGAAGAAGTGGTTGATGTAAATGCAAATGAAAACCAGTCGGGTGACATCCTCAACATCTTCTTTCTTGTCCCATGTTATTAGAGTTTCAATCGATTTCTTTATTTCTGGAGCTATCAATCTATCAGATTTTATGGACCTTTGCTTCACCAACCCAATGTCTGCCTTGTTGACAGAAGCTGAATCTAGATGTTCACTTCCACATCGGATGCCGAATATAAGCTTCATCTTGTTGGCTGTTAACTCTTTTGTTTTAGATCCAATGTTGAAGCATAGTTTTTGAAGATCAAATGTCCTCAATATTACTCGTACATTCGTATCAATCTTCTTGAATTTCTTCACATCTATAGTATTGCCCATCAACGCATGTATGAGTGTCCAAAATGATATTTTTTTTAAATGTTTTCAGATGTGCAGAGGTGAATTTTGTATTCCTCAACAATAATATGATTGCGTGCATGCTTGATCTATTGTTGAGGCTCGATGTGTTTATTTTTTCCTTTTTCACTTTAACTTTTAAATGTATAATTGGTTTTTCCTTGGGGCTTGCTTCTACACAAATATGAGCCTCTGTCCAAAAAAATTGCAACATTTTACTAAGAACTGCCACAGTGTAAATTTTCATTTTTTCTATGATAAATGTGACACTTTTAACAAGAAAACAAAGGTATATATACCTTTTTTCACCATTTGATTGTGTTGCTGCCGTTGTGATCTTTGTTATTGTTGGAGTATTGTCTTGTTTCTTCTTGTCACATTTGCCTAAAACACAAAAAATAAAGCTTAAATGTGATATATCATTTACACAGGTTGAAACTAAGACCAAGCGTAAAAGGAAACTGGACATATCACTGTTACATCTTGTTTGTACCATGAATACATCTAATTTGTATCATTGATATATCAATATTAGTTTCAGCTTGTGTACTTGATACATAACCAATGCACAATAATGCTAAAAACTACATTTGTCAAAATAACACACATATTAATGAAAATGTTGCATAATTACAAAACATAATTAAAAGTATCACTGATATATAGATACCAAGGTCTATTTTTTTAGATTTTACTGCCATCCTTTTGAATTTTATTGGTCTTTCACTTCTACCTGACTTTTCATTGTCAGCTATGCCTACAAAAAAAAAGCCAAAGTACCATTAATGTTACAATACCTTATAGATAAATTGTAAATGATTAATGGTATCAGTTATTCGGTATTGCCTACTAATACAGGTGTATCACTAATACAATGTGAGTATATCACTGATACATAGGGCAAATCCATACTATGTATCGGTAATACAAGTGTATAATTGATACACTTGCATCACTAATACAGTTGTATGACTGACACAAGTGTATCATTGATATAACTATGTCACTGATATACCTGTATGAGTGATATACATGTATCACTGATACAAGTGCATCACTAATACAAGTGTATCATTGATACAAATGTATTACTGATACAAGTGTATCAGTGATCCATTTGTATTACTGAACACTGATACATAGTGTTCTAGTATGTATCATTGATACAAATGTATCACTGATACAAATGTATCAGTGATATACTTGAATGACAGGCCATAAGTAGCCTAGTCTACGCAAATCACATTCCAACTCCATTTCTGTGCAAATCAATATATTCTATCAAACCATCAAACCCTAACAAAAGTTTCCAACTTATATATATATATATGATATATGTGTATATATGTCGTCCCACATACTTCTAATTGATTAAAATCAACATCAATGGAACTTCTGCCCCGTCATCTTTAGAATCACTACCAAAATAATACATAGTGGGTCTCTTTTGCTTCGATTTTGTAGATTTTGCACTTCGTCGAACTACTAGAATGAGACGTGCTCCATAATCAAAGAGATATGGCAAGATCGTGTGTAAATGTTCCAGAAGTTTTGTGCGAGATTCGCGGGGCTTTGAAAACTGATTTGCCGCTTAAAAAAGGGGTTCTTTTGGTAATGAGCAATGGTAATACGGTTTGTGTAGGACTAAAACCATTAAATATCTTATGTAGGACTAAATCTATTAAAGATATTAAAAAAATGACTAAAACCTAATTTTCTCATTTTTTTAGGAGTTAATTGAGGATTAATCCTATATTAAGAAGATACAAGAGATTTAGTCTTATGAGAATATTTACTATTTTAGGCTTTATTTTTGGATTTTAAATATTATTCTAAAAATATTTACTCTTTGACTGAAACCTCTATCACAGACGAAATACCCTGACCTTCTAAAACCTCTCTCTCTCTCTCTCTCTCTCTCTCTCTCTCTCTCTCTCGTCAGACTAGCCCTTCTAAAATCAGCGCCAACCTCCTTTACGCTCATGTTCTCCTCCTTGTCGTTGTTGCGGCAGATGTAGACGTCATTCTAACATAATGCATTGCGCATGTTCTTTGCCTCAAGAAACAGTACACTTATCGCCACTGACATCATTCCTTCAAGAAAACAACACCATTAGCCATCGTCCTTTCTTCTGCTATGAAACAACACCACCGACTACTGACCACCACCCCTTCAAGCCAGTCATTGTTGCCTCAATCAGATCTTACCGTTGTCGTTGTTCCTCCTTCTTCTCCTCCTCCTCCTCCTCTTCCATCACCGCCAACCACACAGATCTAGACAGCCGACTCTAAAGCTCATCATTGCCAATGCACTCCTTTTTTTTGCTGCCACCATGTAACACTTAAATTCCCATGTACGCTATGACATACATATAATAATAGGGATTGTGCTAACGAGTCAAAATTACAGTTAAAATCTAAATAATACATCCATGAACATGATGTTTTCATTTAACAATTGCCATAAGGATTACGATTACAGTCATCCAACCAAAAGTTATCTAAACCTAATGTAGAAAGATAAATGAGACAACTGTTACATGATAAGAAAATAGCACTAAGGTAGCTTAAAACTTAGTCTTCGCCATGCAAAACCAACATCGTGATGCCCTGTTAAATTATTCTGTCTAGCAAATTCTTCGTCTTCACCTGTGCATGACCGCTATGGGACGAAGCCCAAAAGTAAACTCTAGAAAATTCTACTGATCTAACTCAAATCATAATCCAACTAAATCAATATTCCACAACAAGCCTACCATATATTCATCTATTAAAATAGAATTTTACAAACTTAGCGAAAAAATCACAAAACATGAAGCATGTATGATTTGGTGAAGCTCAAATCTCGAAGTTTCATAAGACATGCCTCTGCTACCAATTTTTTTTGAGAACTTTATCTTAAGTGTATATGCCCATTTTAATTTTTATAAACGTAGTGGACTGTTCTGCCAAAAACTGAGTTTTAGTTCAGACCCGACACACGATTTTGATTTACCAAAATAGGGGCCTTCTCACCAAAATATCCAAAATTTTAAAACTAGAACGTTGTTCATGACATATCAAATAGGTTACGTACAAATTTTAAGAATTTAAAACTCAATATTTGATTTTTGGTGAAATAAACACAATAGAATAGTTTGATATTCGTGAAGTGTTTGTCACTTTAATGTATGTTTATGCAGTTACAAGTGTAATTATAGTTTCCTATTGTGCTACAGTAATATGATATGTTTCATTATTCATATTTTATGAGACCAAATACCATGCTAAATGTTATAGAACATGAGTTATAACATGATTTGAGGTTGGTAATCTATTAGTTGTTTTCATAAGACCATGCCCTTTAAAAAAATCTTAAAAAACGAAATTTAAAATTTTCAACAAAATATCATGCCATACTATAATGAATTTATGATATATGTTGATTAAAATAATTGTCTAATGGTTTAATTAGCATGTGTTGATGGTATACGAGTATTAATGCCTTGAAGAAACATGATTATGAATTGTTGATAAAATGCTTATGTATGAAATTGCCATGATGTTCACAAATTCATATACATCTTCATATTTATATATAAATTTTCATACCTATATCACATGTTATATGCTTATGCATCATTCATTGGGTGGGAACTGGAGAAATCACCTAAATTCTAATGGATGAGAAAATGAACCTTAAGGATGATTACTTTCGGGCATGTACTGCGGATACGATGTACTTTTTGGTGCTATACACACATGGAAATGTTGGGCTATAAGCCATGATTATACTTTTGGGCTATATACCATGCTGATACTTTTGGGCAAGATGCCATGTTTTTATGAAAAATGTTGCAAGGATGGAAATTAGTGGTTAGATGTGTTGATTACACACTATACCCAAACTAAACCAAAATGGTTTGAGTGATGGGACATTTCATGCCCTCACCATTTGGATAACCTACCTGAATATGTAACTCAGCTATGTTGTTATCGGAGCATTCATCGATCAGTAAATTGGTTAGTGTGTATTGATCAGGGTTAGCATGGTTCCTCTCCGTCGGGTGACCATAAAATAACCTAGAATTAATTAACACATGGTCAAAATGGAATGCACCATCTTCCATCATAATTCTATCATTTCTATTTTGTTATCCATGAATGAAAAATATTTGTATATTGTGTTGATACCTCTGGTATTGTTTCTTTACAATGCCCGGTATAGTAAAAACCTGAAACTTGCAACGATGATATAGTTAAATATGCCGAGGAGTCGTGGCTTCGTTAAGCATGTACCTCCGAACCCCGACCATCGGATCCAGCTTTTGACTTCATTATTTCTCGTACCTTTAGCTTATCTCTACACTATATTTGGATATGTAATATTAACTACTCATACTATTCGACATGTCATAGTGATACTCTAATTCACTTTGGTTAAAAGATGGATAGTGTTTTTTATTTTTCGCGTTATTATCATTATTTATCTCACCTTATATAGTCATTGTTACTCTCGACGCCTCCAAAAATTCAGGGCGTCGCATATGGTATCAGAGCATAGGAGAATTTAAAACCCTAAAATTACAAGTAATAAAACTTATTTTGGGTAATTAACTATGATATAAAGAAAAGAAAAGAATAACAAGAATACAAAGGGTTTCCCCAAGGACTTACAACACAACACTTAACTTAAAGAACACAAACCGTTAGATGGCAATCTTACAACATAACAACAACCCACACTAGCAAAAAAAAACAAACCCAGAAAAAGGAACAAACCGGGAACACCTGACAACATCAAGAAAATGAGAGACCACTACAAGAACACAATCCAATAAACCCAGGCTAAAGGATTAATCACAACCTTTCTTAATTTTCACCCCGCTCCTCATCGTCCCTCCCTTTGGAGACAGGGTGGAGGATTTAAGAGGATGCCAAAACCTTTGACTTCATTCACAACCTACTCTCTTTTACGTAGCCTAACATGTTCTATGCCCCCTTGCTACCCCTTCAGCCATGCACCTTATCCAGTGGGCCGCGAATTGCCCACAGTCTTCGTCACAATATCCTTGTTCAAACCAATACCCTTCACATTAACACCTGTATGATTCAAAGCAACTTTTGTCTCACTTGTCATCTGCATAGTTTGTAGCCTATTCCCACGATTCGTTTTATCCCAAGGAGCCTCCCTCCTTTTTTCCACTCTAATCCAACTATGAGGAACTTGAGAATTTGGGCCAGCTTCCTTCAGACCATGCTTTTCCAAATACAATGGGAATTGGGTTTTAGAATCTTTGAAACACTTACAATTTGCCACCAAATGACCAAAAATTTGACATTGAGTACAAATTAGGGGAAGACTTTGATATTCAACTTTGACTTCCACTATCTCACCTTGACACTTAATCCTTATCATTTTCTTCAATTGCCTTGTTGATTCAATCTCAATGCAAACTCGAGCATAAGTAATCCTTTGCTTTGTGTCAGTAGCCTTATCTAAGTACAACGGAACTCCCAAAATGTTAACGAGTCTACTTAGACAAGGTGCCTTCTGGAATTCAAGGGAAAGATCATGAAATTTCACAAAAATTGGAATTTTAGCATGGGATTCCTCAGAAAGCCTCATACACTTTTTCCATCGCCTTAAAAACAAATTTCTCCCAAAGAAAAGCCATAGGCTATTATCCAGCACGTTCTCCATCACCTCAATAGTTTGAAACTTGAAAAAAATAAAAGCCACTATTATTCACATAAACATCCACAAGACCTAAGCGGCTGTATAAAATCCAAGTTGTGGCACGGACTAGGCAAAAAGCCATATCATCATCTATAAAATATCCCACTAAACATTGAGCCTAATGCTAATCATTCACTAAATCATCCTCAATATATATAATTTCTGAGTTCATAGAGTAATTTGACTGAAAAAACTCTAAATTAGTACCTGACATGCTTCGATTCATAGGAGCGACCTATAGGGCTTAGATGTGAGACCCGTCGGTTGATTGCCCGAGCCAGAACCCCTAGAGGTTGGATGAAGAAAATGTGCAGCTCTAGATGTGTCTATTTCACCTTTTGTGTCATCCACCATATGGGTTTCAACATATGGGTCCTTTCCTGTACTAATCTCATGAGCAACATCTCCATTTGTATTTTGAACATCTGCTAGCTTGTCATAAAATTACTCATAAACTAGTTGAGTTGTATTCTCAAACACCTGGAGCGTAACTTTTCCATCCACCTTTTCTTCATCTTCAACAACAAACACACTCCCGACTTCCTCCTTAATTTCTTCTCCATCAGTTTCCTCATCATCTACACGTCCTATAGCACTACCATTATTTACACTCCCTTGTTGAACCGATTGAGATAAACCCTGGGTTACATTCTCATGGGCTATATTTGCTTCAGTGATTCCTTCATCTTCTTCTATATTGTTATCATCCTCAGATTACCCAGCTTCTTTGGTACTATCTTCCTCTAAAATCTCCTTTTCATTCACAACCATGCCCTCATTCACCATTACTGATTCACCCTCACCCTTCGCCACAACGCCCACCTTCTCCATCATCACTAAATCTTGCGGGTTCGCCTCCCTGTGAGCAGCCAACCATCTTTAAATTTGCTTTAATCTCTTCCTTTCTCTGAGAACTTCGACATTGTTTAGCTTAATTCAAAATTGCAACTGCCACCTTTGCCAGGCGCCGATCTTCCACCAGAGAAGCAATGCTTGACGAAACCCTGGATCAAGTCTAAGCCCTAGACTCCTTTCATTTTGTTCATCATTATTTCCTTCTATTTCAGTAGAGAGAACTTGAAAATGATTTGCACAATGTTCATCCCTTCCCCTATACAGAAAAGATTTCACCATCTTAGGCGTTGAGATAATCACACCTAAAATCGCACCAGAAAACGCACACACACATCTCTCCCCAAGTAATAAAACTTAACCGCGATTTAATTCAAATGATGAGAAGTAAGTAAGTAACTCACGACTATCATTTTTTCTCCAACACTAAACACCTAGATATACATTAAAATATGTAATGGCCCAAGATTAAGCTAAAATTCATAAAGCCACATGAACTATAATAAAGCAATTAAAACATAATATATTAAAGTTTAATTTTAATTCAAATTTTCATAATTTGATAAAAAAGACTTAATTGGACATAAAATTCGGTAGGTCATTAATGCGATAACAAGAAAATAATGTTTGAAAATTAAAATTAAAATTTTAATATGATGTTATAAAATTAAATCAATTCTAATAAAAAAAATTAATTAAAATTATACATTAAACACACTATTGGGCACTATACGTTATACTAGTGTATTAAAATTGCGTCAAATGTACCATATAACATAAAAATACATAAAATACACATTGGACTTCACAAATCTGAAAATGCAGCCCACTATAGCTCAATTTCTCCACTTTAACTCATGTCATAATGGGGAAGAACAAAACACATGCATTAGGAGCTTTGTAGGGTGCCTTTTCCATACACCATCATTGCACCTCATTCAAAATAATCCTATATCTATCCATACACCCCCCCCTCTCGGCTGAACATCACTCCTTCATAGCTGCATATTTGTGTCCCATTTTGGATAAGTCTTGAGTGCTGGAGAGAGATTGAGAGTTAGGAGGAAAGAAATTAGATTTTTTTCTATGTTTGGATGCCAAACTTGAAGGATTCAAGACAAGCATCTTCACATTTCTTGTAATATCATGGACCGTTTGAATTAAAAATCTTTTTCCTTAAAAACAAAAAACTTAAGAACTTTTTCTTGGAATGGTTAAAAGTTTGAAACCAATTGAATTTAAATGTTTATTCGAGGTCCCATGATATTTTCGTTAGTTTTAAAACCTTAGGAATATTGTTCCAGGATATCCGGTATGGATCGGGGACGATTGGACCAGAAACGAGCCCTGATTTCTATGTTTTCGAATTGGGTCTAACAGTAGGGTTTGCTCGAACGGAGGCTTGTTCTTTTCTCATTTTTACATCTCCTCTCTCTCTCTCTCTCTCTCTCTCTCTCATTGCGACTAGAGCTTCAAAGGGGGTATGATTTGCAGCCTTGTGGTGATCTTGAAGAGTAATTAAGGGCAAGTTTGGTAAGTGTAATCAACTTAAACCCTCAAAACCCTTATCTTCTCCTCTCTTTTTATGATTCTTATGAAACCCTTCTCCATGGTTTAGGGCTAGGGTTCATTTGATGGTTGATTTCAGGTATTCCTTGAATCTCTTGGCTTCCTTGAGAAAAGATTATGCTAATGTTTGAAGTTTGGTTGATGTAAGTGTTGTAGTTTTCACAAAAATGAGATTTGTGTGGATTGTGTATGATTTGCCCAAAATTGGAAAACCCTATTCCTAATTTCCAAAAATTGGAGAATTTTTTTATAAATGTTCTAGGTGTTTAATATATCTCACTTGAAATGTTGAAGTTTGATTACACCTAGATGAAAACTTATGAAAGGGTTAGGTTTGAGTTGGGATAGTTGAAGTAAATTTGGGGAAACTCGTGTAATTGGCCCAATTTATTGTAATTGATGTTATTTATGTGAGTTTGGTCTATGTTTAAATCTAGACCCATGAAAACATATTTATGTTATGTTGAATGTTGGTTGAAGTACTTGAAATTACCTAGGCTCACTTATAATAGCCCTTATCCTTGATAGTTGGGTTATGTGATTGGATCTTAGGTTATGCATTGATTAATGCTTATCCTTGCATTGGGTGCTTCCCTATCATGTTGTGGGATCCCACATGGGATCACTTGTATGTGTATTGGTTTTACAAACTTGGGCATGCAATGCAAACTTCTGGATAGAAATTTTATGTGGCTTATTCTATGTCACTTGACATTACCTTTCCTATTGCATATCCATCATCATATACATGCCATGTGCTCTTAGATTATTATGCATCCTACGAGCTCCAGCTCATATTGTTTCAAAACAACATTGTAGGTGATTCTCGCAAGGAAAGGATGGAATATTGAAGTTTACATGATATATCTAGCATACTTATTTTGGATAGTTTTTCTGTACACTTTTGTATACTCACACACCTTGACACACATTTGCTAATATATTTTGTTTAAGTCCTTTGCCTATTGGGAGTAATGTATTTATCGAACTTAAATATTTGGTAGTCATGTAAAGACACTTCATGCCTTAGATGTGGTGAGGATTTGGATTATGGGAATGCATTTGGGTAGTGCCCAACCTTAACTTTTTGGTATCCCAATTGTATGGAATTTGGTTTCTTGGTTTACGTATGTTTAATTGGAGATGCGAGCCTTGTGTATCATTAACTCCATTGCTTGTGTTGAGTTGGTATGGCGTTTAGTAACACTATAATGTATAGTTATCGGAATATGAAATCTTTGGTTGCAACTTTGTGGTTTCCAAATCTAATAAACATAGAAGTTTCGAGATTGATGATTTTTACTGACATGGTATAGGCAGCCATCTCCGTGGAGCAGAGTTTAGTGGTTGAGGTGGGGAGAAGTGGTGAGGGACGACCACTGACTTCTGTTAAATCGGCTCAGTCACCAGAGCATTAATCGCGTAGAACTTAGCCGCTCATCGTCGGGGTGGAGACCATCTTCGAGAGGTTGACGGCTAGCTTCGGCATCTTCTCGTCGAGGCTCGGGCCTTCAAGTGCGGACTCCAAAACAAGAAAATATAAAAAGAGAAGAAAAGAAAAGAATTCTAGAGAGAGATCAGAGAGAGAGAGATTCTGAATTCTGGAATGAGGGATGAATTGAAGTGAGGGCCAAGGGTTCTATTTATAGTTTTCCGCTAGTTTCCTTTTTCTTCACGGACCGTCCGGACGGAGCTCTAGAGTCCGGACGGTGAAGGCTCGGCAGTCCGGACGGATTGGCGACTGGAGTCCGGACTAGTGATGGCTCTGCGTCGTGACTGGTGATGGCGACTGGAGTCCGGACGGAGGTCTGGAGTCCGGACGGAGTGGCGTCGTGTGTCCGGACGGTGTCTGCTATTTTTGCCTTGTTTCTTCGTTGTTTGATTTGTGTTGTGTATTTGCTTTGTTTTGTTGCTGTTTTGGTGTAGTTTCGCGTTTCTTCTCCAAAACCTGTCTCATCACAAAAACACTACAAAACACGTATATTAGATAATAAAAATGGACTATCATAGTGTAAATTAACGGGTCTAAATCGTCACTTTTGAGTGCCGATCAAGTATCTACCACCACGATCAGATCATGGGGTTTTACCTACCTCTTGCCTGGTAGTTTACCCGACCACACATACAAGAATGAACCTATTCCCACACTTATTTGGCTCTAAATTCCTTGGCTGTAAATGGCCTCCAGGTCATCTTACCCTCTAAACAGGATTTGCAGACTAGAAGTGCCTCCACTTCCAATGAACTTTACGGTCTATCTTCTACCAGTCTTTGTATCCTATTTAGATTAAGATGTCCTAAATGAAGAAGCCAAAATAGTATTAGGTTCAGCG
>JAULLE010345141.1:0-11326 GCA_035668155.1 Sarracenia purpurea
AGAATCTCGTGACTGGAATACTGATTATTGAGAATTTTTGTTTAAGCTTCATCAAACCATACTATCTTTTGGGATCAGCCAAGATTTTATTTTTAGTTGTAGCATCAGGTAGGCAGCTTTTATCGGCTAGGGTCAAGTATATATAGCACTACTTGAATAGATGATTACCAGAAAGGATGTCGGAGTGCTGTCATGTCAATTGTCGCTCAGTGTGGCGTAATAGTGTCACCATCACTGAATTGTCTCCCATAGCTCGTCTACAATGGGATGTTAATACCACATCTTCGTTGCATTAAAATGTATCACAATGTGGTGATAATACCTCACCAACAATGTGTCAAACTATCAAAGCTGTCTATGTCTCATTTGTGTCACTTTTTTGATAAATACATATTTTTCTTTTCTCTTTTTTTTTTTCTTCTTTTCTTTTTATTTTTCTCTTTTTTTGAATTTTATATATTTGTCGAAAGAGTACGACAAAATGAGTACCATGACTGAATCACTGCTATGTAACTCATGTAATGTAGAAAACAACATCTCTGGTAATCTGTAACGACCCGGACCTAGATTACACGACACCCTTGGCACGCTTTGGGTAGCTTTGGACCGAGTGATTATTGATCGGCACTCAAAAGTGGTGATTTAGACCCGTTAATTTACACTGAGTTTGTCCCTTTTTGTTAACTAATATGTGTTTTTGTAGTGTTTTTGTGTATAAGACAGGAATTGGAGGAGTGATGCCAAACAACCACTTTAGCAACAAAATCAACACAACCAAATAAAGACCAACATAACTTGCAGTTCCGGTCCGGACGCTACTCATTCACCGTCCTGACGCTGCACCGTCCGGACTCTATGCTCCCACCGTCCTGATGCCAGTACCGTCCCGACGCCATATCGCCGACCATCCTGACGGCTGATCATGCAAAACTGGAAACTCCGAAATAGGAAACAGACGTGGCACCTAAGCAAGCCCCGTTCGGAGACCAGTCCCCAACCGTCCCGACGCTCCGATTTAGGAAACTTACGCATTTGCCACGCAATTCCGTCTGGACGCCAAACGCTCACCGTCCAGACGCCCTGTGTAAGAAGTTGCTAATTTTGAGATTTCAGAACACTATAAATAGGACACTTTCTAACCCTTTTTATATGTTCAATCATTAAGTAATGGATCATTCTCTCATATATTTAGTAGTTAGGAGTTTCGGCCACCTGGGCCAAGTCACCTCTGGAAGGTCCGAACCTCACCAAGGTGCTGCCGATGACTATCGACATCAACTTAACGACGGAGCTCTGCCCAACCATGAGTGGCTAAGTGCCTTCCTCCACCTTGGGTGACGATGAAGCTGTAATTTGGTAACATAGGAGTAGATTAGTTTCGTACTTTATTTATACTTTGTAATCAGATTGTTATGCAACAACGTTATTTTTCTAATTAATTATATTCCCGTTTAAGCTTTCTATGATTGCATTAAATGAGTGTTGCATGATTGTTTTCACTGATGGAATGTACAAATTTGAGATAGCCTATGCCATGGATAAAATGGGCCATACTCCGGACGGGCCGTCATCTTGGATAGACTATGCCATATTTGTAATTCGGGATTTCGAAAGTAGAACGTGACATATGCTATGCTCCGGATAGGGTATGCCTTGTTGAAATTGAAATCCAGTTTTCTTAGATATTCATATCGGTCTTGTCATGATAAGATTTAATATGATTCAAAGGTAAATAAGGTAGGAACTGTATCGAAACTAGTCTATCAGAGAACAGTAGATTCTAACCTTGAGGTGAAACCCTTCTCATAAATGATCTTAATTGTCATTGTTATTATTTATTTTTACTTGCTAAAAATCATTTTTCAAACAAATCCAAGATTTACTCATTTTCCTAAATTAAATATTTTAAAACTTTTCTTAAACAAAGTAACTCATTTTCCCTGTGGGATCGACCCTCGACTTACTACTTACTACCCTGTTTGTAGTGAATTTTGGTTAAATAAATAAAATAAATAGTAGTCTGCCTGGGATTAACGACTAAGCAAAATACTTTGTTCTTTCTATTCAGAAAAAGTAGGTGTGGTGAACGAACTACCACTCCTTCTTCGACAAGGGTGAAGAGTAGCCACCAAACGGATTGCTTGAGGATGAATCGAAACCACCTTGGCTCTTTGACAGTGAAGTTGGAGTAGCACCAACAGTATATGTAGTAGTAGCTTTTCCTTCTTTGTGAGGTGATGAATTTACAATTTAAAGCTCTCTACAATATTCTCTCACTCTCAAGAAAGATATACAATCAAATACAATAGAGGAGAGAAGGAGTTACACAATCTAGTATGAGATAAAACCAGAAAACAAAGCTCAAGATTTGAAAATAAATATCGGAGCTAAAAACAGGGCAAAGAGAGATTGAGATGATTCAATGCTTGTATGATGGTTCACTAACAACAATAATGAAGATTAAAAGTCCCTTAAACATTTCCTCAAGGATATAGAGCGGCTGGAGCCAAAATAGGAACGTTTGACTCGAAAATATAGCCGTTGGAATCGAAATCTAAAAACTAGTCGCGAAAAAGGGGATGACACCTTTTGAAACTGGGATGACACATTTGCTGCTCATTACAAACTAGGACGATACTTTCTGAAAGAGGGATGACACACTTTGAAACTGGGACGGCACCTTTTGAAACTGGGACGATACTTTTTCTTCAATAGCCAAAATCTCTGATTTTTGGGACGGCACACTTTGGATGTGGGACGACACCTTTTGAGATACCGAGAGCTTACATTTTGAGTCCCAACTGGGATGATACTTTTGGCATGTGGGACGATACCTTTTCCTTTGACTTCACCTTTGACCAAAACTAGGTCGATACTTTTTGAAAAGGGGACGACCCTTTCTTGTTTGTCCCTTAGAAAATCTGCTGCACTTTTTCGCCATCTTAAAATGATGATAACTCATTCATATTAAGTCCAAATGGGGCCAATATTATGTCTAAATTGAAGCCTTGGAAGTCCACTATCCAATGGATCTAGCCTTGCATCCAGATTCCTTCGGAGGAAAAAGTTATGATCAAAATACTAAAGATGTGTCAGCTTGAACTTTAATCTTGCTACCAAGAAACCAACTTCGGTCGACTGACCCTATACTTCGGTCGACTGAGGGCTTTTGCCTTAGCCTAAATTTCTTCCTTTTCTTCTTTTCTCTTAAACTTGAATCATGAACTTTGACTATAAAACTCTTGACTTTTTTCTATAAAATTGAGCTCCAAACAAGGATTAAAACCTATGAGCAAAACTCAAACAAAGCTCAAACTTAAGCAATACAAATCAATGTGTTGGAATAATCAAAATCAAAACAAAGGTTTGATTGAAAAAACCTTTTGGCTAACAGAACATATGAGCGGAAACTCATAGGAAAAATGATAATCCATGAATGCAAATGTGTTATATGATGATGGTTATGCAACAGTTATGATAAGTATAGCGTAATCAGTAAACATTAACTCTTTCTTGTAAAACACTATGCATAACCGTTTCAAGAAAAATAGTCTTTCTTAGTTACTCTCACTTCACACACTTAAGAATCACATCCTTTAAGCCAACACACAAAAATAGGTAGGTCTCTACCCACGAACTACATCCACAAGGGTACACTCTGAAATTGACTCACAAGGAGCCATCCCCAACTTACGGGATGGGCCGCCTGATGACTCAATATGAGTCATCGTCAATTTATGAGATGAGCTACCCGGTGACCCGATATAGATCGTCCTCAACTTACGGAATGTAACCGCCCGATGACCTAATATGGATCGTCCTCAACTTACGGGATGAGTTGCCCGATAACCCGATATGGATTGTCCTCAAATTACGGGATGAATCACCCAATCACATTCCCAAAGACTCTCATACTCAGAAACTAATCAAATGCATCACATGACTTAAATATAAATCAAATATTCACAAAACAAGGTCGAAGCCTAGGCTAGCCCGTCACCCGTTGCATAGACCGCCAAACCCCTAACCTAGAATACGGCCTTAACCATGTCCATTACCACTCTAATTAGGCTTAAGTGTGCACAGGAATCAACAATTTTTCATTAGTAAAGTTAATTGCACATTTTCCCCACATTAGAGAAAAGCCACAATTCCCAAACCCTAGCCCTTAAGCTAGGATCACAAAACATGCATTGAACCCACAAATTGACAAGTCTAGGTTATTCTAAACTCATTAGAACAGCATAAACATCAGTAAATTATGGCATACCAACTGTTAAGGTTTGGCCAAATTACGGTTCTCACATAAAATCGTCCATAAACAACGTATAACGCAAAACACAACGCATAAACACAAGAGTGTTCAGAGATTTGCAAGTTTCCTACCTCAAATCATGCAAGAGAAGTCTCAAATCAAGGATTTTGAGCCTCACTCCTTAGCCAATTATCTAAAACGATATTTGTTTCGGTGAAATCATGAAATACATTGTATATAACATGATTCTCTTAGAAGAATCGATGAGAACTTACCAAAATGAAGTCCCAAATCAAGGCTTAAGTGCTCCGCCAAGAACCCTAATGTCGTATCACAAGTGTTTCTGTCGAGAGGGAGAGAAGGAACGTGAATAAAAACTGAATTCCCGACCTTCACAATGTTTTAGAAAAAATTAATCTGCGAAGACCGCTCGAACGGTAAACTGCTTGGCCTATTTCGACATTCTAAAATCCAAGGCCCAAATTCAATCCGAGAGTCATGAAACATGACTCGACACCCCTGAAAAATATTCCTGAAGTTCTAGAGCAATCGGTTCGAATTAACAACCCCGAATTAATATCGAATTTTAATTTATACTAAAATTTTAACTATTTTGCGAAGAAATTGTTTTAAAACCTGGTTTAATTAAAATTTAAAATTAAAACGGTTTGTACCATTACATGATATATAGTAGATTCAAATATATACGTATATCATAAAATAATATTATAACAAACATAATACAATTAACAAATTTAGAATAAATAATTTCTTAATCATTTACCATGTTTTAGTGTTTAACAAAATAACTAACTTGGTGACCAAATTCAAACTACAATTTTTGTATACTAAGATATTAAATTATGTTATTAGTTTATCCACTTAAAAATTAATTAACTCAGTATTATTCATTAGTATTACACGTTATTTACAATGTCCCTTATTTTATTATTAGCACTTTGTATAAACAAATCTTTTCGTAAAATGATAATCTTAAATACAAATATAATATTCACATGCTTAACCTTTATGTATTTAAAATATTCACACAATAAATATTATTTCGATAATTACTCTTTTCCTTTTTATTTTACCTTTACTAATTAATTAGCCCATCCACACCCAATGATTATATAGATATATGTATCTATATCTCATTACAGAAACTTGCAGCTTATAACAAATGTGTTTAGGACCTAGGCCAATGAAAGGAGTTTAGAATTCTTTCCTTGCATTTCATTCTCCATAATCTTATTCACAATTTTATAATATTTTCATCATGTCATTTTATCAACGCTCATGTCACAAGATTATCCACTTATGATTGTCATAAAATAATAAACCGAATACATATGTTAATCCAAATATCGAACTCATTGATTTAGCTTATGAATTTTATTCTGTCAATTATTCCAAATCTAAAACAACAATAAATAAATTACTTAAGTTAAATCTACTATTTTGTTTATTTCATCACTTTTTATAATTTGATTATTTAAAATGCTCCTCTTGATTAGCTAAGTTAGACCATTTTAGGATGTAAATACAAAGAGATAATAGTGTGTTTAGTTTTATTAACTTATTTAATTTTTAAACCAATTTTAATTTCATATTTTTTCCTTTATACAACATCTGTTAAGAATTAAATTGTTGTTGTTATTATTATTATTATTATTATTATTATTATTATTATTATTATTATTATATAAAACAAGTAAGATAAGTCATAATAAATAAATAAAAACAAGCCAAACGGACCCAATCCCTTCTCGTTGCTGGAAGAAAGAGAGAGGGAAAGAGGGAAAGAGAGGGACGGTGGAGAGAGATAAATAAGACAGTTGCCAAACGAACCCTTATGAGGAAAAGAAGGTTAGTGCAAATTTTACCTAAGTTGTTTGCCAGTAATAAGCAAAGGAATGCATAATCCCCAATTCCACCAAGAAATCCTCGAATCTTGCAACGAAATTCGAAATCAAGTAATCAGGATGAGATTAAAGTTAAAGAGAGTCAGTCTAACGCCCCATTTCAATTAATTACTAATTTTTTTTAAGAAAATAGGGATATTAATTTATTGTTAAATTGTGAATTAAAGAGATTGATTTATAAAGTTTTGTTTATAATAATGATAATAAAAATCTATTATTTTGATTAACAAATAACCAGATATGTATATATTTGTGTGTGTGAATATGTTGGTTAAAACAAAACAAAAATAGCTGCTTACCAAACGAGGTGTAGCAAAGGAGAAAGAACTCTCCACAGGGAGAGAGAGAGAGAGAGAGAGAGGACCTTAATTCTCTAGCAGCTTCGGCTGCTTTCAAAAACAAGGAAGGAAAACGGAGAGAAGGGAGGAAGGAGATAAGAGAGTCGTCGCGCCACCAATGGTGCGTCTCTAGCGCCGTTTTGTGTTGCCGAAGAAGAAGCAGAAGAAGAAGAACAAGAAACACAGTGATGAAGAAAGAAGAAGAGGCGTAGCAACTCCGGCCTCACTGTTGCACCAATGCGACGACATTGGCGACCCGAAGGGTCAAATTACTCCTTCGATATGAGATTTTGAACCCTAATAGCATCAATTTCTTGTGATGGAGTCTTTGATTTCTTGAAATTTTGAGCATGAGTCAGAGGAGGATTATTGACTGATCGACACTCAAAACTGACGATTTAATCCCGCTATTTACACTATGTTAGCCCAGATATGTTATTTAACATCGTGTGTTTGTAGTATTTTGTGTTTAGACAGATTTTGGAGACAAAATGTAGAACAACCCAAAATAAGCAACAAAACAAACAAACAAATGAAACAAGACTCAAAACTGAAGAAAAATACAAGATCAACACAACACTGTCCGGACTCACTACAACACCGTCCGAACTCCCATCGCCAACACCGTCGCGACACAAGGCCATTACAGTCAGAACTCACATGGCCAAAACCGTCCAGACTCATGTCACCATCACCGTGCGGACTCGCCAATTTCGTCCGAACTCTCCGTGCCATCAACTCCTAATCCGAGAAGGACTCCAACTTCTGAAAAACTATAAATAGACCCAGACCCCCCTCATTTCTGACATTCCAATCCAGCTACCAAAAGTCCTTCAAATTTCCAAAATCCCACTTCTGACCCCTCTAAGCCAGTACTAGAAGGTCCGAGCCTCGACGAAGAGCTGCCGACAATAGCCGACATCAACTCAAAGATGGTTTCTACCTCGACCATGCGTGGCTAAGGTCATTTGTCTACCCCGGGTTCTGATGAAGTCCGAATTTGGTATTTTAGGAGTAAATTTGTTTTATTATTTTATTTTAGCCTTTTATATTGGATTCGTTATGCAATTATTTTACTCCACGACATATTTGATCGTTAGAAAAATATTTTTTTTCTAATTTAATTAATATTCCATTTAATCTTTTTGTGATTGTATTAAATGTTGATTGCATAATTGTGCTTTATTAATTATTCGAGAATTAAATATGAGATATTCTATGCCATGGATAAGACGAGTCGTAATCTGGACGATCCGTGCTATAATCTTGGATAGGGTATGCCTTATTTAATATTTGAGATTTTAATTGTAAACATGAGTTATTTTATGCTATTGATGAGACGAATTATACTTCGGATAGTCCGTGCCAATATCTTAGATAGAATATGTCGTGTTTGCATGTAAATCTATTTTTCTTGAATTCAATACTAGTCATATCACAGTAAGATTTGAATCTGATAAAGGTTAAATAAAATAAGAAGTTAATTGAACCTAGAATAGTAGACAAAGGTGAATTATAACCTGAGGTAGATTATTTCTCAAACTCAAACTTATATTTTAATCTGTTAGCTTAGTATAGTTTAACTAAAGTTAGTTTAAATTAAAATATTCTTTTATTAAAACAAAAATCCAAGATTCTTTTTAAATTAAATAAAATTTCCTTTTAAGATTAAATAATTGAAAAATATTTCCTATTGCCGAATATTTTCTCGTGAAAACGATCCTAACTCACTACTAGCTACTAGTTACTGTGAATCTTGGTATAAACTTGATTGTGGTAACGACACGCTACCAGTTTTTGACACTGTTATCGGGGATATATACGGAAAAAATATTTTTTAAACCCATTATTTAATCTGAAAATATTTCTATTTAATTATTTATTTTTTCGTTCTAGTTTTCATATTTTTTAACTTTTCTATTAAAAATAGAAAATCGTTAAAAAATCATATCACCGTCTTCCGTCCTAACTCTTCTCTGTCCGTCCTAACTCTGCTGAATGGACCTAGTCCAGACGCAACATTTACCGTTCAGACTCTCAGACCCGATACCATCTGGACTGTGCTTCTTTCCAATCCGAACGACACATCACTAGAAGGTCAATTTTTGCCTTCTTTTCTGGCTTTTAGTGCATGCTTGGTCGTCACTCCTTGATGTGTGACTTAGCACCATCTGATCCAGAAATTGAACACACTTGCATGTACAACCAAGCAACTGCGAGAGCATCCCCTTTCCCATGATCTTTCACACCTGTACACACACCCACCATGGCTGAGAATCAAAACAATAACCCTGCTGCAAATCTGCAAGCTGAACAAGCCAATCTACAACTCAAGGCGTTGATAGAATATTACATTCCAATCGCCTATGATCTGCCACCTTTATAGTGCCACCTAACCTTGGAGCCGGTAACTATGAGATTAGACCCAACTTACTGCAACTATTGCCTCTCTTTCACGGACTTAGTGGTGAGGACCCTTACAAGCATATTGATGAGTTTTTGGAGATCTACTCGACTATTAGACTCAACAACTTGCCTGACGAGGCCAAACACCTAAAGTTATTTCCATTCTCCCTCTAAGACAAGGCCAAGCAATGGCTCAAGTCTCTGGAACCCAATACCATAACAGCTTGGGCCAAGCTTCAACAGGAGTTCCTCCGTAAGTTCTTCCCCGTAGATAAGACCAATTAGATCCGCCGAGCCATTACGAGTTTTACTCAAATGGAAGGCAAAACATTTCATGAAACCTAGGAGAGACTTAAGGAGCTTATTATAAGCTGTCCACACCACCAAGACCCGAAATGGAAGTTGGTGCAAAATTTCTACGAAGGTCTGCTACCACAGTATCGTCAATACGTTGACGTCTCGTGCGGGGGCGCATTCATGCTAAACAATGAGATAGATGCATGGGCCCATCTCAAAAAGTTGAGTGAAAGCTCACAACACTAAGCGTTGGTCTCTCGCACTGCAGGTCGACAACTCCAAAAACAAGAGGACTTTACAAGGTAACCCAAAATGACGATCTTTTCCACCAAGTAAAGTCCCTCACGGAGAAGCTTGACAAACTGCTAACCAACGGTCTACCCGTAGCTCAACCACCCTCACCAATCATGCAAGATATTAGTGCCTTGTGTGCATGCCCCGCACACTTTGTCACTGAATGTTCCGCTACTGATCAATTCTCTGATTTTGTCTAAGAGCAACGTAACGCTTCTCAAGGATTCTCTCGGCCAGGCAACAATCCATATCCCAACACTTACAACCTTGGCTAGAGAAACCATCCAAATTTTGGATGGAGAAATCAACAACAATCGGTAGGACCACCACAAGCTTAGGCACTTAGGCCCGCTTACAACTCTTACAGCCAACATGCCTACTGTCCCCCACAACAAGCACCTGCTTCAACCCCTCGAGCCCCAGGCTTCGAGGAGACTGTGTTCAAAGCCCTAAAGGACTTGCACGTAAAAACCCAACTCTTGAGTTCTTACTCTCAGTTCATCACTAAGCTCGAAACACAAGTGGGACAGATAGCTGCCACACTTAACCGCCGAGAGGATGGTAAATTTCCAAGTCAGCTTGAGGCAAACTCTAAAGGCCAGTACGTTATTAACAGCAGCCCTAGCAGTAATGGTGTATACCATGAGCAAGAAAAGGTTGTCATGACCTTAAGAAGTGGAATAGAGCTAGACACTCGACCGTTACCAAGCAACCCTCAGCCATCACCACAACCAACAACAGTGGAAAAGTGTGACAACTCTAACACTACCCAGCCCACACCCACTCAGCCAGCACCCACTACTGCTACACCACCACCAAGAGATGCATTTGTGGAGGTACTAATGGCCCCTCTAGTTACCCCTAAGGAACCAAAGGCAACATTTCCCTCATGTCTAGAACCGTCATCACCCCAGCACAAGAAAGGATTACTAATGACCGATTTGCTTGAACTATTCAAGCAAGTCAAGATTAACCTTCCCATACTTGACGCTATCCAACAAGTCCCGTCATACGCTATGTTCTTAAAAGATCTATGCATTCATAAGCGAAAGAAGAAGATGAGCGTTCCTAAGAAAGTGCTCTTAACCGAACACGTCAGCTCAGTCCATAGTTATGACTTGGTCCTGAAGTTGAAAGACCCAGGGAGACCAACAATCTCGTGTGTGATCGGCGAACATCATATCGACGGAGCAGTTTTGGACTTAGGAGCTAGTGTTAACCTCCTACCATACTCTGTGTACGAAAAATTTGGACTTGGAGAACTGAAACTAACACATGTCACCCTCCAATTGGCAGATAGGTCAGTTAAAGTTCCCCGAGGTATTATCGAAGACGTCCTAGTCAAGGTCGACAAGTTTATTGTTTCCTGTTACCTTTCTGGTACTAGACACTAAACCTGATACCAACATAAGGAGACAAACGCCAGTCATTCTTAGACGCCCCCTTTATGCCACTGCTAATGCTTGCATCAATTACCGAACTGGGGTAATGGACGTTTCTTTTGGAAACATGAAGCTAAGGCTTAACGTGTTCTGTAACATCCAGACCTAACTTAAATACTAATCTAATAACGAATATCCAATAACCGAGTCTCATGCCGAAGGGTCACTTCTTTGAAACATCAATTTTAGAAAAATAAGAACATTTTCCCTTTTTAAGAAATTTTGAGAAAGAGAGGAACATATTCTAACTCTTGAAATTTTTAGAAATTTCGGTAGAGTTTCCTCAATTTTTGGACCAAAACCCAAAATGGGCAAACCTGTAAACAGATACCTGGACATCAACAATCAAAATAGGCCCTTCAAGGGCAT
>JAULLE010346242.1:0-11309 GCA_035668155.1 Sarracenia purpurea
TCCATTTTTTTTTTTCATTTTACCAACATTGTTAATCTTTATCTTCATTTGTTGTATATAAGATCTAGATAGTGAAAGTTTCAAGAACTCAAGGAAAACTCAATATTATTCACAAAGAATCAGTTACAACCTTTCATATCATTCTTCACAAATTTCTTCTTACTTTCAAACCTATATATTTACATGACTTCCTATCTAACTTTTCCTCCAATATATGAAAGTTAGCCTCTAAGTTTTCCACACTTGGGGCCACTCTCTCTTGATGTGTGTGGCTTGGCTTGCTTATTAAGCACTTGCTGAGTCAATTGCTTATCGTTCCCCCTCAAACTATTGGGCAATTCCTTACTTAAGAGCTTGTCTTTGAGATAGGAGAACCGAGGGGTGGATAAAGAATTTGTAAATATATTAGCAAGTTGGTTTGTAGATGACACATGTTGAAGAAGCACATGATTAACAACTATTTTTTCTCAAAAAAATGATAACCCACTTCAATGTGTTTCATGAGAGCATGAACACATAATTAGTAGAAAGAGCCATTGTTCAAGTATTGTCACATAATAACGTAGAATGTGGAACCAAAATGTGTAGATCATGAAGAAGCATAGTTAACTAAGTTAATTTAGCTGTAGCCCCAACCAATGCACGATACTTAGCTTCGATGGATGAGCATGAGACTATTAGCTGCTTTTTAGCATACCATGAAATAAGATTATTACCAAAAAAGCTTTTTAGCATACCATGATATAAGATTATTACCAGAAAATACGTAATGACCCGAAGTGGACCTGTGATCTTTTTTATCCCCAGCCCAGTCAGAATATGAAAAACATAGAGATTCAGGGGTCCTAGGCTAAAGAACATACCAGTAGAAAGCGCTTAACCAAGGAAAGATTTGCAACTGTAGGAGCTCGCATAAATTGGAAAGCTTAGTTTATAGCTAAGCACAAATTAGGACAAGTAATTGTTAGATACTAAAGAGCATCCACAACACTATAGTACAGTGCAAGTTATGAAAATGGAAAAGTGTCAGTAGAAGAAAGAGTAGGCTTGGTATGAATAGGAAAGGAACAAGGTTTGCTGTTCACCATGTTAGCCTTGACTAAAATGTCTAAGGTATATTTATATTGAGAAAGGATAACCCTATGACATTGAGGAACCACAGATATTCCAAGAAAATATGAAAGATATCCAAGATCCTTAAGAGCAAAGGAAGAGTGCATTTTGGTGACAAGGCTATTAATGAAATTGGAGTCAGAAGCTGTGAGTAATATGTCATCGACTTAGATGAGTAAATTAGCCAAGATAGAATCAGACTTGTTCACAAATAAATAAGGACCATAATGACTGTTTTTAAAGCCTTAGGAGACCAAAAATGTAGAGAAAGTAGAGTATCAAGCTCTAGGAGCTTACTTTAGACCATAAAGAGCCTTATTGAGTTTACAAACTAATAAGGAATTTAGAGAATCAACAATGCTAAGAGGTTGTTATATGTAAACCTCTCCGATGAATTGGCCATTTAAAAAAGTATTCGAAACATCCAATTGATTAATGGACCACTAAAAATAAAGAGCTAAGCTAAGAAAGATCTAATAGTGGGATACTTAGCTACATGACTAAAGGTATCATGAAAGTCCATACCAACCTCTTAGAGGTACTCTTTAGCTACCAAACGAGATTTATATCGAGCAACACTCCCATCAGAATTTCTTTTGATTTCAAACACCCATTTGCATCCAATTATATTTTTGTTAGGTGGTAAAGAAACCGGCTACCAAATGTGTTGGTTTTGAAGAGCCTTATATTCCTCTATCATAGCACCGTTCTAAACTGGTGATTGAAGTGCTGCAATAACACTAGTTGGTTCAGCGTCGAGTATGAATTGAGTAAAATGAAAGATAATAGACAAACATCTAGGTATACAAGTTTCTATTTTAGATCTTATGAGCATAGGGTGACTGTTAAATGGACATGATGGTAGGAGTGTAGTTGAATGAAAAAAAAGAGTCTATTGGGACAACCAAAGGAGGAAGGGAATGAGGAACCAAAGATGGATTTGAACTAGGACTGGATACTATGGAAGTGGTGTTAGCTAGACGAGTAGATTTAGAACTATGAGACAATGTGGACTTATGAGAGATTTAGTGAGAGGTAGAGGAGGTTGGTGAGTGAGGATGTAAATTAAAGAGAGAGGATGTGTTGGCAGGACTAGAGGCATGAGATGAAATTGGGGAAGATGGAGTAGACCATAAAAAGAAGATATATTGTTAAGGTGTAGAAAAGAGATATGTGGAGAATTTGAGAAAGGTGATGATAGAGAGTAGGGAAAACATCTTCAATGAAGAATGCATGATGAGATATGTATATCTTCTTAGATTTAGGTTCAAGACAACGATAGCCTTTAACCATAGGATGGTAACCCAATAACACACATACAATTAATTTTGGTTGAAGCTTATGAGACCTATAGAACTGAAGTCAGGGAAAACACTGACGCCCAAATACATGCAAGAATTAGTAATCATGTGGTTTATTAAATAGGATTTCATAAGGAGGTTTATGATGGAATTTTGCCATGGGCATACGATTGACAAAAAACATAACAGTAGCAATTGCATTAAACCAAAATTGGAGTGGAACAGAAGACTGAAACGGAAGGGCAATGGTGGTTTCAATAACATGTATGTGTTTCCTCTCGACTATACACCATTTCAAGGAGTGTAGGGACATATATACTGATAAACAATACCACGAGAAGTAGTAAACTCCTTTATTTTCTTATTAAGAAACTCAGTTCCACCATCTGTTCGGAGCACTTTTAAAGTAGTTTCAAATTATTTTTTGCATATGCTTTAAATTCAACAAGTTTAGAAGAAAGAGGATATAAAAAAGTAAACTTTCTAAAATCATCTATGAATAGCACATAGTAATGAAATGTGGATTGAGCATGAGAAAAGGGTCCCCACATATCACTAGGAACAAGCTCAAGAAGATGTGTAGTCACTACTACAATAATACACAAAGATCTCGCTATAAAAAATAAAAAAGATCTCGGTTTTCTAAAAACCGTTATTGAAAAAGAAGAAAAAAATTTCAATCTCGGTTTGGGAAATCAAACCGAGTTCTTTATGTAATTTTACCCGACCCGCAAACACCAGCCCCTCCCAACCCGCGTATTCACCCAGCCCCCTCCCTCCGTTTTAAACTCTCTCTCTCGTACGCATGTAACAATCTGAAAAAACCCTTGCGTTACTGTTGCTCCAAATCTCTCAATCTCCCTCGCGTTACTGTTGCTCCAAATCTCTCAATCTCCCTCGCGTTACTCTTGCTCTCCATCCCAAAAACCCTAGCACCCAAATCGATCTAGCTCTTTTGCGTTTCTCTGGCTACATCTCTCAGCCGCCGAAGTCTCCATCGCATAGCAGCAGAGAGAACAAGCTTCGAAATCCTAGCTTCTGAATCACAGCAGGTTGCTCGGCTTCTTCACCGTCTGGTTTCGAGACGACACCCGGCTTAGGGAAATCATACAATCGAGAGAGAATCGTACGGACGACGACTGTCTTTGGCTTCAGTTTCATGGAGCGCTGAAGGTGCTCGTCTTTGTCGTGTCTCTTCCGCCAGCAATTTTTCACTTGTAGAAGGAGAAGAAAGTCAGAATCCAGCGCTTAATGAAGGGTTTCGCAACTTGGAACCAGTGAAGGGTACCGCATTTGGGGGATTATTGGGGACCAGTGGAGCATTTCTTTCACGGAGTTCGAATGTAGAAGCCAGACCTGTGCCAAATTCTCACCGTTTGGTCGTGCACGTAAGGTGTTCGACAAAACACCTCACCCAGCCTCAGGAGCTACTGCTATACCTAACCTCTGGTATACCTTTGAAATCTAGTTAAGGTAAAAAAAGAAAAAAGAAAAAATAAGTTATAGATCTATGTTGGGTTTATGTATTCAGTACTTTTTCATCTTGTCCATTAATTAAATTATTGGAACAAAATGGCTCATCTTGGGGCATTTTTTCCCTTTTCGTAAAGATTTTGTTAACTATGACTTTCTCCAATATCATAAAGTTGATTTTTCATTTATACAAACCTCTTACTGGCTCTTTACTTCTAGAATACTTATGATTAGATTTTGCCCTCTTTCTTGAGTAAGTTGAGCCTGATGAGCCCAAGAACCACATACCCGACCTTATCATTGCAAATAACTAAACAACAAAAATTGAGACTCACGAAATGATAATATCATTTGTATATTATATGCATGACAATATCATCTGGTTAATGTTGAGGAGGAACCTAACATATATTTTTCTCTTTCTTTATTTAGGTTTACACATTGTGGTTTTGCTTTGTCTGATGGATTTTAAAGTTCTTGTTGCAACATTAGCTACCCTTTGCATTGTCTTCATATTTTCATAGTCATCACTCACTTTTGTATACTGGTATCAACAAGTACTCGCCTCATTCTTTGTCTACTAACTGCTTGATGATATGCTTCAAAGGGAAGAGTCCTTTTTCATTATTTTTGCATGTTGTGTGCACAGATATTTTGAATTTTAGAGCCATAACCAATAAGTATTTTGAATTGGGCATCGGTTTGCCCTCTTTTTAATGGGATCTCGATATTATGATATCTAGAGTTTGGAAAGCAGTTTGTGGCATGTTGTTAGTAGTTTTCTTGTGTATTTTTTCTTTTTAAAATTTTTCTTTGGTGAACCACTTGTCCCTACCCCTGTTGTACTTTTTTTTGTCTTTATGATTAGATATATTTGTTGTTGATAAAAAATTAAAATGAGCACATGGATGGTGGTCCTTATATCTCTTATGTGGCGTGTATAGCAAGAGAGGAACCTGCTCTCTTTTGGAGATATACAGAGCTTTGCTATAGGTTAAAGATGTCTTCATTCATAATTGTTTACTTTTTCCTAAAATAAGTATTTTCAAATCTCTCTCTTTTCTGGTGGATTTCAGGGATCAAGAATTTTCTTCCGACACCGGCTTCCGGCAGTTATCGAGGAAGGAACATGTTTCTATGTTCCGTTTCTTATTCAAAAATCTGTTTGAGAGTTCGAATTTTGTGTCTCTTCTAGGATTCTTGGATTTGTTAGTTGCAAAACCAGAAAATGCCGGCTCACCGAGCGAAATCTGACAAGCACGATGCAGCGAAGCCGCACCGTCGAGATCCCTATGAGGTTCTTGGTGTCTCGAAGAGTTCTACAGATCAGGATATCAAAAGCGCTTATCGTAGAATGGCTCTCAAGTATGTGATTTTTCTCCCCTCAAAGAGATGTTTAACTTATAATTCGCGATTGGTTCGGTTTTATTGTTCAAAGTGGAAATTCTTGTTCAGTCTTAACTTCGAATTCGCGATTGGTTCGGTTTTGTTGTTCGAAGTAGATGTTCTTGGTGTTAACCTTTGTTGTCGGGTCATTGCATAAGTGTCGATAAGCTATCGAATATTTTGTGTTTTCCTTGACCTGTATCCCGCTTTCCTGTGGTCACTTCTTTTTCTGTTGTAGCAAATTAGCTCTGACATTGACATGAGATTTTTTTATATTATTTATTGTTTGAAAATCGACACTATTATGTTTTCCATGTATGAGATATTTGTTTCTAGAATTGTAAATGTCTTGGCCTGTCACTATGCTGTCCTAATTGAAGATCTCCCCACAATGATTTTGATATTAGGCTATGTTTAAACCTTTTGTGTGTGGTGGTGAATGGGGTGCCTAATATCTCAGCTGGTGGCAAAATGTGCGTTTTTTCCGCCGTCGCTGGCGACGTATTCGGTGAAGAAGTGCGACGGCGATGGCGGAAAAGCCGTGGCGGTCTCGACGGCGGCTCTGATCAGAGACGACAGCTCCCTCGATGTCTTGTTGCTTGACACGAAGAGAGTGAACAAGATCGTCGCGTTCTATCTCTGGAACCCGTCTGCTCGCCTTACTCTGCTCTACTCTCACGGCAATGCCGCTGATCTTGGCCAGCTGTATGACCTCTTCGTTCAGCTCAAAGCTAATCTCAGGGTCAATCTCATGGGGTCAGTCTTTTCTCTTCTTCTTCTTCTTCTAAATTTTAGATAATCTTCAAATAGAATATGGTCAATCTCATGAATATTGTGGATCGTGAGTTGTGGGTCTCTATCTCTCTCGAATTACTCTGCTATCTTTTGTTTCTCTCTGAGTTTTGAAGCCTTAATTACTCCCAAGTTCTCTTCTTTTGACTCGTGGGGTTCTTTCAATGATGTGATGGTTCGGATTTGGGATTGCTTTTTCTTCACATTTTCTTCCAACTTTTTACCAATTTCGGACTCCTGGTGAGCTTAGATCTGCGAATTTTGTTAAATAATTCGTCATTATACATGTGTATAGTACCTTTTTATCTGGGTTGTTTTTCATTTTCACTGTCTTTTATGTAAAGTGGTCTTTAAACAGCCCGGTTAGGTTTCCCCTCTTTGTACCCAATTCTACATGTTTCATTTTCACCGTCTTGTATGTAAACTTTTAATGGATGGGGTTTATCCAAAAACATGAATAGTTATTGTGGGGTTTTCAACTTTTAATGATTGGTGGTTATCCAAAAATGCTTAAATGAATGGTTGTTATCCAAAAATGCTTAGGTGCACGGATGCCGGACACACCCCTTGGGTTGTGGGACGCACCCCATGTGAACAGTAAAATATGTGGTTTTAGTGGTGTGGACTCCGAATTCGACATATTGTGTGGGACCCACCTCATATTAGATGGGATCTCCCGGATTTGTGTCCGGCATATGTGTACGTAGCAAAACTCATGTGGCTCCTCTCAGCGTGCTCGATCTTTGGCACTTTGCCTTTGGGGCATATTGAGTTTTGTTCCTTTCCCATTCTTTACTGTTAGGACATGTTTGCTTTTCTATTGTCTTTTCAAACACACTTCCAAAGATTAGATTGGATCTTGGATTCTTCCTCTTCTTCCACTTTTTTTTTTCCTGAATCTATGATCTGTTAAAATCTTTTAAGTTTATCACAAGATTGTGTTCTGCCAAGTTCTTACTCCAGCAGAGGGGTTTCTGCATAATTCAATGGTAATATGGTTTCCCCCGTGCAGTGTTTCTCCTGTGTCGATTCCTAATTGCTTTGTTTGGATCATGAATTTACAAATTTATCAAGGGAGAGAAATAGCAAGTACACCAAAGAAATAAATTTGCTTCTTTGCTTCATTATCTTCTTATTTTTCCTATATCTTTTCCTTTCTTTTCATAAATCATTCATCCAAACACAGCCAAAGTGAGTAGTACCATTCTAATCTTCTCCATCTCAATTTTAATATGCAGGTATGACTATTCTGGCTATGGAGCCTCTACAGGCAAGGTAGGTTGTTATTCACATTAGATACCAATTACCATGGGTAATTAATTCTTTGTCTTGACTATTCGACATTTTCCATAAACTGTTGGCTTCAAATCTTAAGAATTGTAGTTTCTACGCGCGTTACAAGCAGGATTAAAATCCAATATTAAGAGTATTGTTTGATATCTCATGTAAATCTCTCTCCTTATCACAATGATAAATTTGGAAGTCAGAAGTAATTACCCGAGTTTCTAAAATAATGTGAGAAGCCAGTCACAATAACAAAATAGGTTAGGATTTGAGATTTCTAATTGAAATTCGATAAATTACGTGCCTTTTTTATTTGGAAAGGAGGGTACGGAGATTGTTGCATTCACGTGCGACTGCAAGGATATGTCTTATAGTTATTGTAGATTGCTTTGGTAAGTTTATATGTCAATTGGTTATCTTCATTTTATGATCTTTCATTTGGTGTTTATTAATGTACCATCCACAGTTTAGTTCCAAGTAATTAAACTCCAAGAACTTTTCGTCACAATGCTTAAGATAAAGTAGTAGTTGACTAATCGAAATAAACAACTACTTTAATGTATACCAAATAAATCAATTGAATACATTCTTATGTACCCATAGCTGCTAGAATCTTGAATCATCTCATTACTTAGATATCTGGTTTTGGTAGATTGATCTAAATTCTCTTATTATGTAATGCAGCCTAGTGAAGCCAATACATATGCGGACATAGAGGCAGTATACGAGTGTCTTGAGACGGAATATGGAGTTAGCCAGGAAGACTTAATACTGTATGGACAGTCAGTTGGAAGTGGACCAACTTTGCACTTAGCAGCTAAGTTGCCGAGGTTAAGAGGAGTAGTTCTGCACAGTGCCATTCTTTCTGGTCTTCGTGTGGTCTGCCATGTGAAGTTCACATTTTGCTTTGACATATATAAGGTTAGAAGCACGTTTTGGCTGGTTGTGTTTTTGTTGGAGGTCTCTGCCATCTGTTATTGTGATGAACAATATGCCAAATGAAATACGTAAAAGCTTAAATTTCTGTGATACCATTTTCGCCCCTCTTTATTCTTGAAACTATTACAAATTCTTATCTAGTAAGCGGCATTTGAATGCATTGAGAGCCCATTGTTTAAGCTTAGGAGAATGCAGTTAGTCGCTTGTATAGTTGGAAGATGTAGGATTGTTGACAGAACTTTTTTTACTTATCAAAAGGAAAAAAAATAATAATCTGTTAATCCCTGAATTGTATCGAAGAATTACCAAAACAAATCTGGATTAATTTCTCCTTATGAAGTACTGCAAGTTCTCAAATTAGTTAATTTCTCCTTCTGCTCACCATATTAATTTTGTTGACGAGCATACTATGCTTTTTTCTTTGACTTGTTTCCACTTCTTGCTCAAGCTGGTTGTTCTTTAATGCAGAATGTTAACAAAATACGGAAGGTGAAGTGCCCTGTTCTAGTGATACATGTAAGTAGAAATTGAGGTTTTTAGCTCTACTATGCCTTTAGTTTGCTTTATTGTACTTTTTTGTATGGTAATTATGGCAGCTTGGTTCATTTTTTTGTTGTTGTTGTTGTAATTTTGGGAGTGATAAACACTGAAGGAATGATGATACCTTTCACTCGCTTTCTATTTCAATTCACTTCATTTTATTGCATATCTCATTACTACCTCTTGCGGCTTTCCATTCTTAACAGGTCATGCTAACATTTCTACATTCCACTTCCCCCTTGGTGCAATATGTGAAGGGATGAGAAGGGAGAAGAAAGTTAGCGCAGCAGGGCCACAATCTAAAAATCAAATTTTCATTAATCAACTCTGACGTTTACTATGCCAAACGCCTTATTTATAGGCTAAGAATCTATTATAATTGATAACAATCTTATAAAAAGTATCGTAATTATTATTTATCTAAACCTCTAATAAATAAACCTAATATTATAAGACAATTGAATATAAAATAATACAATACAATAATTAATATTTTTTAAAAATTGAGCCTTTGTGTCTTCCATGGGTCGCATTACCCCTTTCCCCTCTCCACAAATCATTCAATGGGGACATTCACATCTTTTCAGTTAACAGCACTCACATGGGGCTTAAATGGTTGGTAATTGGGAAATCTTCCCCTTGTTTGATTCTTTAATGAACTGTGTCTATTTAATGTGTGGTTAATGTTTTCGTGGTGATCATAACTTCGGTGAAGATCAAGGTAATATCATTTTTACTTTTTTTTTCTTTTTTTCCAAATCTTATTTTCCAAATCTATTCCTCATCATTCCCCCTATATATGTAAATGCTGTTGTTTCTTAGATTTATCTTATTTTCTATAAAATGAGAATTTTTGCATTTCTAGCTAAACAAATGAAATGTATTCTTGCATTCACTTTTAGTTATCCAAAAAGTCTTGGTTATCAAAAAATTGTAATTTTAGTTGCTGATGCTTTGTAGATAATGAAGTGATAATTGTTTCGTTATGATATTTTTCAATTTTTGAACAATTTATCATTTGTATAGGTTGGACAATGAGATTATCTTTTGCTACATAATGAGTCAATACTTGATAAATGAGGGTGCAGAAGAGATGTTTACAACCGACTCGTGCCGAGAGCCAATGGCTGAAATATTACATAAGTTTCTGAGTCATCCAGTGAACTCATGGACCCAATCGGTGTGAGATTCAAGTGAAGATGCCAAACTTGCTGCTGCTGTGAAGGCTCTGTTTGGGGTGATGTTGTTGCCACTCTATATTAGCTTGTGACAATTCATATTCTGCATCCAATATTTGAATTTGTTTACTTGTCAGAAAACAAAATATTTTTTGTTTAGAATTTACCGTTTCTTGTTTTTAAATTGTAAATTCATTCGTCTTGTAATTTGTTCAAACTTTTAATTTTTTAATGAATGATAATTTTGAAGTATATTTTTTTTATCTTAGTGTGGTTGTATTGTGTATTACCATCCAATTATGTCGGTAGTATAAGCATACAAAAAATATTTTTATGCAATATTATTTTTTTAAAAAAAATTATATTTTTTTTAAAAAAAATTATATTTTTTATCTGAATTAAAAACCGAGATTAATTTGACTTCAATATCAGTTTTTCCGCGAGATTAATGGACTTTTAATCTCGATTCTGGAGCCATTTTGATCTCGATTGTAGACAGTGATAAAAAAGAACTTATTTTTAATCTCGATCTCAAAGATCTCGATTGTAATCCTTTCATAAAAATCTCGGTTTTTAACCGAGATCTTTCAAGGTTTTTGTAGTAGTGAGCCAAAATAAAGGATAACAATCAAAACAGAAAAAAATAAAATAGCAAAGTATGCATGCCAATATATCCTCTAAGTAGTAATTATCATAACATGGTTACCAGTGCCCACTAAGGGCATAAGGCATTAAATTGTAAATTTTATGCAATCACCTTCATGACTGGCATCCGTACTAAAAATCAACTTCAATTTGAAGATTTTCCCTTGCAATATCTGCCAATTGCTCATAATGAGTACGGACTTTGGAGTCCCACTCTAAGATATATGGTTGGTCCATTGGGTATAGTACTATCATTTTTTGTTTTTTTGTCCAATCCACAACTTTGAAAAGTGACTTACCAGTTGAAAAGCCATGAAGCAAGAACACAATATCAAAAGCTGTACATTCTACAGGTTTACATGACATGCTTTTTTCCTTTTTAGATAGTTCACTCTTTATAACATGCAGTATCTGTGTGAATCAAGTTAAATCGGATATTAAATATTATTTTTTATTTGTACTGAATTTCATTAGTTATGATGATAAATAGTTGAAGAAGTGAAGGCTGACCAATTGCCCTTGTTTTGTTTTTTTACTTATGGCACTCATGTTCATACACACATATTGTTATCTAAATTGGATGCAGCCGTATCTATCATGGAAATATCAACTATAGTACAATTTCAATGTGAAATGAAAATGTACATTTCAATAGTTG
>JAULLE010348438.1:0-11299 GCA_035668155.1 Sarracenia purpurea
AAGTAATTAAATAGCCAATTACTTAAGTCCCCGTAAATTAAAGCTGGGACTCCGATGGGGAGGATACTTTTATCCACAAATTAAGTGTATAACCATTACACCTAATTTAAAAATCTCGTGACAATGTCCCGAGCCCGGTGTGTGCGCGCTCCACTTTGTACTACATTTCAAATTAACTCCTTTCGGAAATTCGTACCGAAGATACCATGATTATAACCCTTCTGATGAGAAGACCAAAACGAAGCCAGCACGCATTACAGTAGAAAACATTTTTGGCAACACAACACAAATCATCGACACATTAGTGCGTCGCCACGTCGTCGGTAAGAAGGCGCCACTAAACGGTTTCACCAATGTATAGTCTACACATTGGCAAAAAGATGGATATGCGAACACAATTTTGCATCGCCAATAAACTAAATTTTGTGTCATCAAATATATGAATCGTTGGCAAAAATCAATCATATTTAGGCTGCTTTGACACTTTTTCCAACGATAATAGTTATCGTTAAAAGTAATTATTATATTTTAAATTTTACTACTTTGCCGACACATTAAAATGTGTCGCTAATAACAAATCTTTGTCCACAAATGATTTCATCGACAGAAGTATTATATTATAGTTTTCCATCCCGGTTTCTTTTGTCATTTTTTGTCAAATTATAATTCTTTCATAAATATACAATATAAAAACTCATCTCACATACATTCAATTCAAATCAAACCAAACTAATATATCAAAATTTGAAGAGTAATCATCAACACCAAATATCTCAAATTATAATCATTAATCCCAAAATGTAAGCATCAATCAAAAGATAATATCAGATTAAAGTGCATTCTAAAGGTAAAAATCAAATTCAAGTGTACTAAAATCCATAAACTAATTATCTAAATATCCCAAAATTAATGTTATCATAAAGTTGCTCGAATTCTACTTAAAGAGGGTCCCGGAGATGGGTTTGGGATGCATAATGGAAACTCTAATGAAGGTGACGGTGGTGGGGAGGGTGGTGATGCCAAGGTTTAAGAGTGGGAGGTGGTAGTTCAGACCCTTTTATCGGCATATCAAAAGCTAGCCATGTTAGCAGTCTTCGAGTATCTACATCTCCAGTATGAGCAATATTCATGTTTATTAAAATAAAAATAAGAATTAGCTGTCAAAAGTTAACCAGAAGAGTAATGAGCTATCCTAATCTCATGAAAGAGTACATGAATGGGATCAGGGGCAATATTTACAAATGCCCACATGAAAAGAATGTCGATATCCTTTTGCACACAAGGGAGAAGTTATGGAACCACAAAGATTGCCATGTCAAATTTTGCTTCTGATTCATACATATAATTTGAAGTATAGTTTTGGTAAAATTTCTTTAGACCTATCATCCATAACCACTACGTTATCCCACAGAAAAATGAGTTTGCATGAACGAGACAGACATACCATGAGAGGGATCTTTCACTGCACGACAGTCTTTTTACTGCTTTAGATAGTTGATCCTCGTCTACTTGAATTTCGGATATCATTTTGAGCTCATGAATTTCAGGGGGTATGTGACCAAAAAGCTCATTTTTGTCTAGTATAATGCAATATAATATCAAATAAGTCGAAATGGGCAGAGATAGAAAAGGTGCCCTCAACGAAAATTAGTTCACTTATTAATTTCAGCTTACAGGATAGCCAATGACAGATTATTCCCAAGGTCAGATGGAAGTGGACCGCTGAAGTTATTATATCCGAGGTCTAACTCCTCTAAGTCCTTCAACCGTTCAATCTCTCTGGGAATGGTTCCATAGAAGGCGTTGTTGCGTAAAATACTGCAATGAAGTACGTAAGAAAACAAAGCCCAATGAGACAGCAAGATAGAAGGACATATGGTCCTAAGATGAACTAAACAACTACATCAAATGGGCTTTAGGGGACCAACAAAGAGCATCTCAACTAGGCCTAAGAATCCCAAGAAGTGATCACATAAAATATAGTATGATTCTTGGTTGGAATTATGATATTTGTCAATTTTTTGTTTTTTGTTTTCCCCTTTATATTTCCACGTGTTGGCTATTAGGTAACAAACGCATGTATGGTTACATAGATTTTATGTGGATAAGGTCTCCAAGATCAGGTGCTAGAGTCCCTCCAAACTGAAATCGTTCAACTTCCTGTATATTGTACAAATCTTGAATATAGAAATCATCACCATCTGTTGAAACTTCAGAAAAAAAAACTACTACTACTAAAACTAAAACACCCCATATCTAAAAGAAGAAACTATTCTCCTTCTTCTTGTTTTGTTTTTCTTTCTGAAATCATAGCATTACGACGTTAAAACTTAATCACTCATATATCCGCATTGAACATTAAAAGTTCAAACTCAAAGCTGTGTTTCTTGAATAGATAACATATGGACCCAAGAGCCACAGCATGAAGACTAGATATGAACACGGAATTAGAAGGTTAGCATTTCAAAATACAACAACGTACATGTTAAACGAGTTTATAGGTATCATTGAAAACTGATCAATTCCTGAGCGGCAACAAACCAAACAAATTTTTTAACATGTGCGTCACTTTTTTCTTAGTAATTATTAAGTCATCCATATAGTGGTGCAGCATTATATTAATTTCATATTCAAATGATATCAGAACTTCTCCAAATGATAAAACATTTTTATATATTGTAATCACATATTCAAATGAGCCAATTTTCAGCATATAAGGCACCTGTATTGTCATGTAAACTACAGGACAAAATATAGCGTAGGTTCTGTTTATTATTCCAGGCTCCAGAATTCAAATTGAACCATTCACTCAACATTTAACTTTGATATGTTTCTCTGTCAGAGGTCATGACCTAGTTATGTTGGTGCAATTGCACCCTTTATTCTTTATTGTCAGAAACCTCGATTTTAGATCTGGTTTTGAGTTAAATTATGATTGTCTTTTGATATTCATCTATGTTGACTCCGGAATGGGATAATATCATCTATTTTTTCCTCTAGATGTTGAAAATAATTGCATCAAAGGAATTTAGACCAAATGTTAATCCATCAAGTGAAATTAAGAATTAATTTTTCTTGAAACTTTTCTACCAATAATGCATAGAAATCCCAAATGCATTAACCTCAAGTAGTCAAGGATGTTTCAACACACTAATGATTCGGGAAAAGGAAAAACAAAGAAGTAAATGACAAAAAATGACACAAGACCCCTTAGGTCGAAAATGGCACAAGACCAAGCCCTAAGAAAAGCTAACGTCGGGTTAAACAACAAAATGCAAATTTTTGAAAAAAAAAATCTCAATCCATATCAAGAATAAAGATTTATAGAGTCTAGAATCCTACCTCGATCCAAGAAAAAGTTAGAAATCGAACCCTAGGTCGAATATGGCATGGTAGATTGTTGCGGTGGCACGCGGCTGTTTGGCCCCCTCCGCTGCTCTTTCTCTCTCTTTCCTCCTCGCTCACCGACGGCGCTGGGGCTCGCCGGAGGTGGCGCCGGCGAGAGGCAGTCGTCCTCCCCTTCTTCCTTCTTCCTTATTCCTTCTTCCTTCTTCCTTGTTTTTTTTTTTAAAAAAAATAATTTTCTTTTTGTTTTTGATCGTGAGCCAAAATTGGCTACAAATTCAATACCCAGTTAAACAAGTAATTGGAATGAAAGAGATCACTGCTATTCTGCCAAGTTGTAGACCCATATTGACACTCAGAACGTTAGTTCTAGGTTGTCCGCCACATCATCTAAGTTCGAGCAACAAAATCCACCACATTGCATAGCAGCTACAATCAACTTGGCCACCGTAGGTATCAATAAAATCACAAGATTACACACATTACACTACCCAGCCAATATAAGATTTCTATCCTCCTCATACCACTAGCCAAGATGAACAGCCCCAGAAAGCCAACAATTCATTAAACCTAAATAAAGCTCATCCCTGGGGCGAAGATATACTATAAGTCCTTCACCTAAGGTTCAATTTTTCCAGAAAAGATCCATACCCAAATCTCCAACCACCATCAAAATTGACCCACAGTTGAGCAAAGAAGTCAACCTCGAGAAGCCACGATATGCCCCTAAACCCAGCAAACAAAATGGACTCTCTTAACACACGACACCTGTAATTCTGTAACTTGAGCAGAAAATCCATCACACCTTCAAAGACTACTTGATTTCAGTTCATCCACCTTGAACCCAATACAGTAGCCCAAATCCAATGTTTGTCCTTGCACCATAATCCTCAGATTCAGCCAATTGAGGAAGCGGCCACCCTCAAAAGCAGGTATACCAGTTGACGCAAAATAACGAGACAGAGAGGATCCGTCATGGTCTTCGTGTCTGGAACACATGGATTCAAAACCAAACAACATAAGACAACCTGATTAGGCCACCATCGATCGAAAGATAGGAATACATATCCTCCCCTGTCCACCTCCGCGGCAGCTAGGACCCTATGGATCCTTTTAAAGATCGAGTCGAGATTCATTCCTGTCCTCTCCTACAGTCTCCCCAACTGTCCTTCTGGCCAGCCACACGCCATTACACCTGCACAAAAACACACTCACCCAACACACACCCTCGGTCCCTCGCAACACCATAAGGGGAAGGCTTAGAAAATTAAAGGCACCCTACTATGCACAGCCCACATAGATAAGCATAAAAACAAGAAAACAAGAAGAAAAAGAAAACGAGGAAAAGAGAAGAGAAAAGAAAAAGAGAAGAAGAAAGGAAAAATAAAAAAAAAGTAAAGGAAAAGACAATAGAGATATCCACCCAGAACTGCAATGATAAGGAGACCCCATTATCCGACCCAAATGCCTCTGCATAGGCTAAAAATGTTGGTCTGCTTCCGATCTGTTGTAGCATATAAAAATCTTAGGATCGATAGTCTTGGCACGCGGTGAGGCAAACGAGTGGCAAATCCTTTGCGAGGGCTTCCGTTCTTGGCTAAGCACCGCTGAGTTCTCCGTGAAAGTTTCAGCCCATATTAATACCCATAGAAAGGCAACAAATGTGAAGAGGTTGATACGGTATGACAACAGATGGGCTTAAATTTCACGACAAGGAAACATGGAGAAGCTAGTTCCGACTGGGATGCACGTCCTTTTCGATGTAGGGGCATAAGGCATTGGAACTATCAAAACACAGGATTGGAGCAGCACCTATAAGCAATGCAAACTATGGCATATCAGAAGAGCCAGAAAAACATCAGCTAAACATAATTATCAGTTATGACCCAGGCACTCTATTGCATAGCAGAAGGTCTGTTGGCGCTTGGCAAGGCTTTTTTGAATATCGATCAACTCTTTATGGCGGTTCTAGGCAAAACATTTTAGGGTAACAGAACTCTTAGCTCGACCGTAAAACAAGACCCCAGTTCTAAATTCGGTAAATATCGAGATTTACAAAGCATACTGCATTCTAGCCCCGACGGTATCAGTTGTGAACCAGCCGACCAGTCTCATCCCCCAAGAGAAGAATAGACAAATCCATTCCTATGCACCAATAGCTAGCAACCAGTGAATACCCTCACAGATCACCCCAAACAGGATAGTGAGGCCTGAGCAAACTCCTGACTATAAGTTTGCTCATGTATAGCGGACCCGCGTTAAGTCACCCCGAAACCAACATGGCAGAACAATGTTAGGAAGCCAAGTGAGTCAGGACTTAAGCCCCGGAGAGCCTAAAACATAAGCTTCCTAGCTAAAAACCACAACAGGAGGCTACTACATAGGTGCCTCTGCTACAACCATGTATCTTACGGGTGGATGTATGTCACCCACCCAAGTCTTTGGGTCATTAATCGATGTTGCCAATCTCGCAAGTTCATTAGCGATCGAGTTGCTTATCCTGCGTATATGCGAGCAAACAGAGCTAGTAAAAAGGTTGAGTTCAGCCTTAATAGCTTCAGTTATGCCTCCTATGTGAGATCTATCTATTTCAGCAGAATTAATTGCTTTAATGGTGGTAAGAGAATCCCCCTCAACATGAATGTTTCTGATGCCAAGATCTTTAGCGAGCGTTACTGCTTTCCATAATGCCAAGCTCTCCACCAGATCACTATCGTTGTTGTATTGGACTGGATAAGCTATCAATGACACCATCAAACCCCTACTGTCCCAGATTACAACCTCAATGTCGTCGTGGCCATTTTTCCTTGTTGCTCCATCAATGTTGGCGTTGTAGAAGCCACTTTTCGGGGGCTGCCATTTAATATCCCTCACTTGGGTGTGTGAAGAAACCTTCTCCAACTCATTTTCTTTATAATACTTCTGCAAAAAAGCCATTGAGCCAGATGCGATTTCCTACGGCGATCTTGGTTTTCCACCATGCCTGACCCAATTTTTGTTGTTCCATAAATTTCAGATAACCATTAAGAAAAGGTCCCTCGTAGGCCCCACTGCATGTTTGTTTACTTCTATGAGCCAAAGCAATGCGTCCCATTTTCCTTTCATATGTGACCAGTCCGGGAGGCCTTTATTCTCATCCCATACTTTTTCAGCTACCGCATACTCTTTAACATAGTGGATGGCCGTCTCCGCTTGATTCTTGCATAAAACACACGTGGGGTCAACCTTGATATTACCTTTTTGGAGGTTGTCAAGGGTTGGGAGGATGTTCATGCCAAGTCTCCATATCAGAATCTTAACTTTTCTTGGAATATTTGCTGAACATATTGTTTTCCAGAAGGCCTCCTCCTCGCTTTTTTCCGAGCCTTATGCCCCATTTTCTACCATCTTCATGGCTACATGATAGCCGGATTTTACTGTGTATACACCGTGTTTTTTATAGTGCCATACCATTCTGTCTTCGGTCTCCCGTGGGCTAATAAGAATATTTTTAATCGCTTCAAACTCAAATGGCAGTGCTAACTGTTTGATTATGTCTTCTATCCATGTTGAATTTTGAGCATCAATGAGATCACTAACCATTAAATCGTCGGGCCCTTGGAAGCTCTGTTAAAGGAGTTTGATGTTTACCACTCGTGGGATCCAACTATCGACCCAGACACTAATATTTTTTCCATTTCCTACCCTCCATCTCACTCCCTTACCCAGTACATTTCTACCTTCTGTTATGCTTCTGCAGTTATATGAGGGGTTCTTACTAAGTTCGGCTTCCAGGAATGTTGTTTTTGGGAAGTACCTTGCTTTGAGAGATATGCTTACTAGTGATAAAGGGTTGGTAACAATTCGCCAGCCTTGTTTTGCTAGGAGGGCTTGGTTAAAAAGCTTAAAATATAGAAAACCCAATCCGCCAGCCACCTTACTGTTGCACATACTCTCCCATTTTTTCCAGTAGATCTTTTGGCTCGATGATGTCCCACCCCACCAATATCTAGCAATGATTCCCATAAGAACTTCACACAGCCCGTTTGGGAGCTTGGAGACCGACATGGTGTAGATCAGAATAGCCTAGGCCACCGCCTTTATTAACGTTTCCTTCCCACCTGTGGATAGTAACTTCTCTTTCCATCCCCGTACAACGTTCCATACTCTATCCTCGATTCCTCTGAAAATTCCTGATTTGGACCTTCCCACTATCGTTGGGGCACCAAGGTATTTGCCATGTCCCTCAATAGAAATGATCCCAAGGATAGTTTAAATATCAGAGATGCATTCATCTGAGGTGTTCTTATTGAAAAACACCGAAGACGTTGACCTGTTGATTATTTGGCCGGAGGCAGCTTCATATATGATCAGCATATCCTTTACCCTTTGACTTCTTCGATCTTGCCATTAAGAAATAAAATATTGTCATCTACGAATAGAAGATGGGAGACGCTTGGGCTATCTTTTGTGATTTTGATACCATGAATAGATTTTGAATTCTCCTCTTTACGAAACAAAGCTGCTAGGCCTTCGGTATAAATAAGAAAAAGGTAAGGGGATAACGGGTCTCCTTGCCTTAAGCCCCTTGTGGGTTGGAATTAAGGGGATGCAAAGCCGTTTATCAGAATACTATAGTTCACCGACCTTACACACCTCATGATTAAGTTAATCCATGAATCTGCGAATCCTAATCTCTTAATCATACCTTCCATGAACGACCATTCAACTCTATCATATGCTTTTCTCATGTCTAATTTTAAAGCCATTTGACCCTTCATTGCAGTTATTTTTTCTTTAGGTAGTGAAAGAGTTCGAAGGCTATAAGATTATTATCTGTGATTGACCTTCCTGGGACGAACGCGCTTTGTGTGTCCGATATCACCATCGGGAGGATTCTCTTCAATTTGTCAGCAATGGTCTTCGAGATTATTTTGTCTATTGTGTTGCATAGCGATATGGGTCTGAACTCTCTAGGCTTTCTTGGGTTTGGAACCTTTGGTATAAGAACAATATATGTCTTATTCATGGTATCCAAGGAGCCGTTTCCATTCAGTACCTCAAGTGCAGCCTTTGTAACGTTATCTCCCATAATATGCAAAAATTTCTGATAGAAGAGTGTTGGCTACCCGTCTGGCCTAGGGGCATTTATTGGGTGCATTTGGGACAAAGCCACCTTGATCTCATTAGCATCCAACCTCCTTATTAGCATTTCATTCATTTGGTCGGTCACACATGGCTGGATCGTATTGTTCCAGGAATCATCCATGGCTGGCTTTGGCTGGCATGGTGGTCTTGAAGAGTTCTCATTCATCGGACGTTACCAAATTTCTCTTTGTTCCATCTAATAAGTTCACGACTAGTATCGGCTAATCTATATTTGATACCCCTTCCGCCATCCACCTGATTGTTTGATGTCCAGGCCCTCCCAATGACGTCCTCGCACTCAGCTTCTTTCAGCCACATCTTTTCAAAGCGGTATATTTTTGGCTTATGTCACCCTGGTTGTGTAGCCGATTTCCCCTGAGGATATACACATATTGGTAGATGATCTGAGGATGTGCAGGCCATTAACTCCACTGTAGCATTTTGGTGTAGGTTGGCCCATTCCGCATTAACCAAGGCCCTGTCTAGTTTTGCTCATACCAAATCTGCACCTTTTCTTCTATTACACCACGTATATAAGTTGCCAACCGGTCCCAACTCGAGAAGACTAGCATCCTCCACTGCATTTCTAAAACCATCCATTTGCCAATTTGCTCTTCTTTCGGTCCTAAATTGTTCATTTACCTTAAGGATTTCATTAAAATCTCATATGCACAACCATGGTCCTAGGTTCTGTTCTGATAATCACTTCATCAATAGCCATGAAAATTTTCTATTTGCAGCCACAGGATTTCCATAGAAGCCGGTGACTCTCCAATTCTTTTGGTCCCCTTCTGCCTCAATCACAGCATCAATGTGGCCCACTGAATAACTGGTCACCAATACTCCACACTCCCTCCATAGTAATCCAAGGCCCCCTGATAATCCATCTCTATCAACCCAGAAGGCATGTTACATCCTGAGTTTAATTTTTGTAGGTTCCCACATCCATTTGGGTAGCTTTGTCTCCATAAGAAAGACAATATTGGGATCTTCTACTTTGATCAACAACAAAAGTTCCTGAACTATCTGAGGGTTCCCAAGCCCGCGGCAGTTCCAACTCAAAAATTTCATGGTTGTCGACGGGGCTGGTTACCAGCCACCGCCATTTGGGCCTTCTCTGAATTAACCACATCATAATCGTACCTTAAGACTTTCCACAACTCCTGCGATGCTTGATTGGTCTCCCCCTTATCTTCATTAAAACTTATTTTGACACCTACTGGAGATTGGACCTCTCATCTCGCATCTGAAGCACTACATGTAAGTTTCTTCAATTTCCCAGCCTTTGGGTGTTTCACAAGAGGGATTCGAGGGATTTCAAGGTCTCCCAGACTATTTCCGAGTTCGTGAGGTTTCTCCTCGACCTTGATTAAATCGGGTTGTGGGTTGAGAAGTGGTTCCGCCCTTTGGGCCATGGGTTCTCAGGTTGGTTTATTCCTTACTATGTCCTCAAGCCCAGCTGGTTTTAGTTCAGTTGGAAGGCCCAGCCCAATGTTGCTTTGATGATTTTCAGGATTGATTCCCTCCAGACTTAGCACCAAAATCCCTCTCTCATTGCCCACGATATTCTCAATCCCAATGATTTCGGTATCTATGAGATTAGTAACATCCTCCATTTTTACCTTAGTGGTTGGGGTCAATCCCATACAAATCGGGATATCATGAGAGCCCGTATCACTTCCGCGGCCACTAATTTCGCCGGAACCCTCGTCGGATACCTTGCTCCGAATGTTTCTTCTCGTGCCCTGGGTGTTGTTCTCCTCCGAGATGTGTGTCTCCTGATCTCTCAATTTACTGTGCTTCTTTTGGTAACCCGATTCGTTGAATCTCATCCATGGTCCATATTGTGGTTTATCAGAATTTCTTCGTCCCCCGTCTGTAATTTTCTCATCGCAATCTTTGTCGCCATGCCCTATCCAACCACATGAGTAATAGAATAAGGTCATCTTCTCATATTTGAAGCTGATCCATACCGGTTCAGAATCACCGAGTGTCAATTTCATTCCTCACCTCAAAGGTTTTGTGATGTCCATCCTTATTTTGATATGCAAAAAACATCCCTCATGCTATGCCATCTTCTCCATAATCCATATCCTCCATGACTCCGCATTCATCACCTATCAATTTTCCCACTTGCTTGTTCATGCATACTAGTAGCTGATCATAAATCCAGACCCAGAAAAGCAGTCTATTGGGGGTTGATAACACTGGCTCTTCGGCTGCCATCAAGATTCTCTAACACTATAAGATCGTTATCGAAACTACAAGGGCCATTTCTTAGGGTTATTTGTTTATCAACCACAAGCTTTAATATGAACAAGAAAAGGTTTTCTTTTAAATGCTTGCACAGAAAAACCCTTAGACACTCTCCTGGCCATAGAGAGAGTATTTTTCATAGCCTCCATATTGACCAGCCTCCTGCTGAGTACTCTTCCAACAAGACAGCATTGACCTTTGGTTTCGTTGGCCTTCGTGTGCTCAGGGTTAACCTTGAACACCTTATCTTCCTCTTCTGTAAGCACCAGATTTTGCAATAGTTTTTTGGTATCCTCTTCCATAGAGCAGAGATCACTAGTCTTCCTTTTCGCCAATCCCACCTGTACTACGACGGGAATGAAATTGCTCCTACAGGAGGAGAAGAAACTGTTGGAGCCAGCGAGCGGAAGCGTCGGGGTTTTTAAAAAAAATTAATTTTAATTAAAAATCCACCCCGTTCTTCATGAAACTAGAGAGACAGGAGCGACATTCATGGTTTTAAGAAAACATTACCGGTGAAATCCCGTCGTGGGATTTCGAGTGTTCCAATCTGACGGTGAGACCACCTCGG
>JAULLE010349533.1:1270-11294 GCA_035668155.1 Sarracenia purpurea
ATACGATATTTTCCAAATCAACAAAATGAATTTACTCGATCTATACTATCATAACATAAAAATATGCTACTAACTCAATATCGTACACTTAGGGTTTTCAAAAATAATTTATATGCTTGAAAATATAAATAAAATATATATTTCTCAAATATACAACCATATGACATGAAAAGTTTATAAGTAGGTCATATTCTACGTGAAGATTGCTCAAACCTCCACAAAAACAAACCCTAGCCCACCAAACGGGTCAAGGAAGAAATTGGTTTGGTGAAAACGTAGCTCTCGACGTCTCGATCAAGGTTCCAACCTCCGAACTCAATCTAGATGCATTCATGAAGCCTCAATGACCTCCAAAGGTCAAACCCTAGCTCATAGTTGTTGTTTTAGAGAGAGAGAGAGAGAGAGAGGAGAAACTTATTTTTTTTTTCAAAAAAAAAACACCTATATCGCTTATAGTAGCCCACTTGCTGATAGACCACTCGAGTGGTCAGGGGTTCCGCTTGAGCGGTCCCTTGCTGGAGACACATCCGAGAAAAAACATAAAATCATCCCGAGTTTTAGTCCAAATGCCGTAAATCTCGCATTAACAACCTGAAATAATAATCCTCACGTATCAATAAACATCCGACCCACAAAATCCATCATCAACTTATTAAAATTAAAATGCTCATCCAAAATTAAGCACCTTAATTAGAACTCACTTAATCCTCTAAACTGGAACGTTAAATATATTCCAAAAATAAAATGGGACTGGGTCCTTACAACCTCCCCCACAAAAAAAAAAAAAAAAATCAACCTCAAAATTCAAGCTAAGATATCATTGCCAAACCTCGTGTTCATCACATACCATTTCTTGACCACAACCTCTCAAGGTTCTCTAAAAACCAAGGCACTGGCATGCCGTCACCATCAACACAATTTGCCACAGAAACAAGCTCTCTCGGAGAAACTAGTCCATCAAAACAACCCTCACCAGAAGGTCTTATCAACCTTACACGAATCCACAACATGGATGTACGATCTCGCTGACACATGATGCAACACATCACACTAACCAGAAGAACAACCCCAAGGTGAGCACACTTAAGCCTCAAACAACCGTGTACAATGCAAGAACTCCAATCATACACAGACTTAGTTCCATATAAGACACCCTTCCGTCAACTCTTCAAAGCATTACATAGCATCAATCTAACCAGCCACTATATAACACACCGAGGGTTAAGGTAGAGGAACCAAGAATACTCATTATTCACTTCCAACATAAACTTCAAATGATAACATGCAACATGTCCTTCACGTCACACGTAACCCATTCAGACCACAAATGTTGGGCAAACACCATCACGACCTGCACCATCAATCGCAACACCACACGCTAACTTAACTAGAGTCACCACAAACCATTGTCACCATTGAAAGGAAAAAAGGGGCACTACACATTCAAACTCCCACTACAAACATCGAGTTACACTAGATACTATATCTCCCAAAACATGAGAGGTACAAGCTCAACTTTACCGATTAAACCCAACACCCCAGGAAAGGGAACCAAGGTCAGCAACTTACCACTTACACGGTCTCATGATACCGTGGATCAAATAGCGGAGGTCACCAACAACAAACAAGCAACCCATCACCAATGATATCTCTTGCAAGGAGAAGAGAGAGACAACACTAAAGCTACAACAGCCGAGAAGATAGCACCAAAAGGCTAAAAAGGAAGGGATACACTACCACACCAAAAACTAACAGTAAAAATAGGCATGCACCATCTGTTCAAACGGTCAACCATTATACCTAACACTCGAAAGCGACCAAACGTGTTAAGCGTAAACTCAAGCCTTCCAAGGTCAAACACTTAACTGAGCAAACATTTCCACTCATCACCCGTCTGCCCTCAAGGCACCAACACCTAACCACTTACGCTTCCACCGCCATCACGCCGACCGCACAACCCAAACCTCGCTCGACCTCACTGGCACTGTTATGATAACCAAATCCCTCAAAACCATAACTCCCTGAACATCCTTGTCAAGGCATCTTCTCTACACACATGATTCTCATATCTTAGTCCTAGTAACCTCACATGCTATAACTGTTCACACTGAAAGGGCACATAAATATAGGATCATCATAACCAACATGCATACACTATCTTCAAAAGAACCATGCACTTAATATTTTTATCTAAAAGAAAATAAACAACCTGAATCTCAACATTAAACAACCAAACATTCTCTCTATAGAGCAAAACACCACCCATAGCAACCTACAAGGAGCCATAGGGAACTTGAAACACGAAAGCACCTTTAGGAAAAGCACACATAAACCTCACCTCCACCAACATCAAGGGTACCGCAAGCCCAAACTATATGAGGCCTACACCATGGACCGATTAACAAACAGCCAACGACCTTTAACTCCACTCATGAAGGCCATTAGCCCGACTAGAGGTTACTTCTACAAAACACAATCCAAGCTTTCACACCCAGAGGGTAGAATAACGAACTCTCGCTAAGGGCTAAGAGAAAACATACCTACACTCACGCCATAATGCCGCCTCATACTCATAAGAATCACCCGAAGGTCATCACAAAGCATTGGTTCACAAAAATCTCAATCTCTTCACAATCTGTGGAGAACTAACAAATAACCCAAAACTATCATCAACGTCTGGCTTACCAATCATTGCTCACTCGTCATATAAAATGCCCTCAATCATTTGTGATACTTATATCATCAATGACACTAAACCCACAACTTAAGTGTCACTTGGACATGCTCACGACCATCAAGCTGGTCATATCACACTGGTGCCCGCTACTAGGCCAACGGTTCACCACGGGTACACATAAGGTACCATGCTAAACACTTAGAAGGATATGAAGAATGCTCCAACATAACCATACTACTACATCATCGGAGTCTATCATGAATTTCCCATGCCTAACATATATGAAAAACACCACTAAGGGATCCTCACAACTCCAAACGATGGCGTAATAACCTTAACATCATCGTCTAAACATCGAGCCCATCCATCTACCAAGAGAAAACCACACTACCCAATGTGCCATCCCAATGTAACCGCACTACTCATGCATACCAACAACATCCACCATGCCTACTCATCATTTGGAAGGGCATCTCAAGCGACCACATCGCTAAGCAGAAGGAAATCAATACGGTTTACCTCTCGGGTTCCAAAATCACGTGCCTAAGCAGTCGTCAAAAAGGGAAAGAGGTTCTATACCACAACCTCTTAATCATCAAAACAATTACTAAACCACATGCAACCGTCTACCGTGGAAACTCCGGAAGCATACTCAATCGTAGCACACTCGACTATAACCATGTTAACCACACCACTATCACTATCTCAACCGTTAACCTCATCCCAACACCCCTAGGTCCTTGCCACATAAAGATTTCTCAAAAGGACACACGGCCACGAAGGCAACAACCAACTTTCTTCCCACAAACCTTAAACAATTGATCAAGGGCATCTGAACCTTACCACAGTTACTGCACATATGCAAGGTATAAAAACCCATTAACTTCTCATCAATCTTCACAACCGGGATACAACTCTCAAACTCAAATGGAGGCACACCTCAAAACATGCATTCCTAGCACAACGTACATACCCGAAATGGGATACTAACGATGACGACATCAACACGGCCACCTAAGGCATCTCAGAAAAGGAAGAAAAACTCCCAAACCCAACTCCTATCTCCAAGGGCTCCATCACATCACCCTACCACTATGCTTTCGTCCACTATGTTCCCATCCATGTTGTCTTGTCTAATATGTTCCTGTTTATACGTGCTTGGTAGTACATAACTCACGATGCAAAAGAAAAGTCATAACAAGGCATGACACAATACATAGCATGACTCAAGATGTACAAACCACCATATCTCTCACAAAACCACATGAAGCAACCACCTAACACGTATGTTTCTCAACATCACACGTCTACTATGTTCTACTCCGAACTATCATGGCATGCCATCAAAAGAATAAAATCCTCATCTAGGACTACACTAAAGTCTATAACACATCAACAAAGAGGCACAACCATGATCATGTAAGCACATAAGGGTAACTCACCCACATTAATGCAATAACACAATCATTTTTGGTCACCAGACCTTTGTTGTCACACATGAAAATAATCAACAATAATCATGTAACCATCCACAATGATAACCAATCAATCAACACTGAGTTTCCTTCCCAAGAAATATTGCTCCCCCTGATGAACTTCCATAGACCTTAAGGTTAGAAAAAATGCTGATCAAACGCGTTTCCAATTGAATTTTCATGTAGCCCACTAGAACTCACAATAATCCCAAAATTTAACTCCATACCCATATAAAATATAGCATAAAACTATGCAATCCTGATATATATGATCCCCTAAACATCCTAAGATGCATATGAAACACACGATGCAACACTCTTGTGATGGCACACACATCTCCATAGCTCCTTAGTTATTCGTAACTAGAGCTCTAATAACATTTTGTAACACCATGACATGTTACTAATAATAAAACATGCGGAAATAAAGCTGAAAAGTCAAAACCATAAGCTGATCTCTTAAAATCATTTGAAACTTGAAGAAGTTGCTAAAAATTTCACATTATTACTTCGTTTAAACCACTTAAAATGAATATTTTTGATAATCAAAAGCCTCATTAAAGGGTTATAATAGGCCCCAAAGGATAGCAAAACAAGCCCCAAACTTTGAGTCAAAACATAAAAATATTCGAAGTTTTTCAAAAAAACAAGATGGTCACTCGAGTAGTCTTGGGTCCGCTCGAGCAGTGAGGTGGTAGTGAGTTAGGCTTGAAAACCCTAAAAAATTTTCTAAATGTTGCAAAAGCTAATTTTTGCTCTCCTTTTAAAAACCAAGCCAAACCTTGAATCAAATGCCACCAAATCCATCCATAGGCATGGAATGTCACATTAAACCATAAAATCTGGATTTTCAATAGTTCGATATGTATAAGAAATATATGAAATAAATGAGAAATTACAATAAATGACCTACCATAACACCCCCAATGGCACACCGACTTCACAACATGCAATGTATGGTAAACTTGGCCTTAAGGCGTTACAACCCGGGGCTCCAACTCCCAAACAACAACAACAATAATATCTAAGGAATTACATTACATATGGAACATCTCAAAAGATGATATACTATCAAAATGTAATCTTAAACAAAACATATGCTCAACGATTCTCCTTGACCGCAACTAGCATCCTCGGCACTCTCTTGCCCGCGTCACCTGCATAGTTGGCAATGACAACATGAGTTATAGCATGTAAGAAATAAACTACAAACAAACTTGCATGATATGAGAGGATAATCATGTGACAAGGATTAAAACATTTAATCCCAAAAATAAATGTTTTTGTAGGAAAATCTTTTATGTCACATTATCCATAGTTTTATTCGAAATCTAGTTCCAAAACATTTTCATTCCCATTACCACTACCGTTTCTCGTTTAGTTCACTCTCGAAAACATAGTTTAACCATTTCAAACCTTTATGACTTTATAGTTATTCAAGTCTCAAACATTACCGTTTTTAGGAAAAACTAATACGTATAACCGATTTTCATTCAAAACATTTCACACACATACCATCTTCCCAATTATTCAGACAAATACGCACACATGCATGCCATCTACCCCTATCGTAAGCTAACATACACGCACATGCTATATCCCCCTATTGTAGGCCAATACACGTGCACATGCCATCTCCCCCTATCGTAGGCCAATATAATCACATACACGCCATCTCTTATATCGTAGGCCAACATAATCATATGCCATCTCACCCTGTCGTAGGTCAACACACACTACCACAAACACATCAATTCTCTGAATTCAACACATGGATTTTTAAAATCATCAATCATCAATAGGGCTTGGTTTTCAACCAATATACCCTTAATCATCCAATACATAACATTTAGCTCAAATTGTTTAAAATTGAACATTCACACAATAGACTTTCTTGAGCCCTAATTTCATGAAAATAAAATCAATCACATGGATTAAATTATAGACTTATCAAGGGGCTCCAATTCACATACCGTTTTGATATCACAAGTATTGGATATGCTCCTATCATTTCCAAAATTATCAAGATTCATAAGTTAAGAAATTTCAACTCTTGATTTCATGATATGCACATCAATTTCATGAAATCTAATCAAAATCCAAAATTTCCCCAAATTCAACATTTCACCCAAATCCAAACCCTAGAAATTAGGCATTTCTCATACATGTTATTCTTCGAATCAACAAGATAGATATTGTCAATTTATGCAACCATAACATAAAAACATGTTATAAACCCAACATCATACACTTAAGGTTTCTAAAATCAATATTTATGATTGAGAACATAATAAACATGTATATTTCTGAAATATACAACCTATATAATATGGAAAGTTCAAAAGTAGATCAAATCTTACCTCAAGAATGCTTGAACCTTCACAAAAGAAAACTCTAGCTCACCAAACACATCAAGGAAGAAAATGATTAAGTGGATACGTAGCCCTCGGTATCTCGGTTGATCTTCTAAGCTCCAATATCAAAGAAAGAAGCAATCCAAGGCCCCAAAGATGATCAAAGGCACAACCCTAGCCTCCTCCTTGAGTTCTAGAGTGAAGGGAGAGGAAAAGAAAATGTTTTTTCTTAAAGTTAGAAATGCCTCACCTCTATCTTTAAAACCTAATGTGCGTTAAATTGCTCAAGTGGTCTACGAGTCCCAGGGTCCACTTGAGTTGTCCCTTGCTGGGAGCCAAATCGAGAAAATAATGTAAAAACGATCCGATTTTAGTCCAAATGCCTCAAAATTTGTCACAACGACTCACAATGATAAACCACAAGCAACCATTAACATGGTAAAACGACAACCCGGTAAGGACGAATCCAAAATTAAAATACATTCCCAAAATAAGTACTTTATGTTTGGAATCTGAACATACAAACCGAAAAGAAATAAAACAGGGTCGGGCCCTCACAGATATGACCTCATTCGACATCATCTTGAGGATGGATTTGTTGATCACCTTTTTTGCCTTCATCGATTACGACTATCGAGAATGTTTCTTTGTACCCCCAAGGGAGATCCATTATTCTTCATTGGTGACCGAGATAATGGGTTGATGCCTAGACCCTTTGTTCGCAGAACCACGATAGACTTAGCCTCCTCCTCTCTGCCTTGTCGATCAACGAAATCGATTCATCTCTTGAGGAGTTTCTCCTTATCATTTTTGAGTTTTTTGATGTCTTTTCAAGTGATCTATTTAAGCTTCCGCCCTTGTGAGAACTTGAGTTCTCCATAGATCTTGTTCCAGGGATTGCCCTTGTATCAATGCCATCATACCTTTTTCCACCCGCGAAGTTAGTAGAGCTATGAGTACGAATTCAGGAGTTGTTGGATAAGGGCTTCATTCACCCTAGCATTTTTTTCATGGGGAGCACCGACTTTGTTTGTGAAGAAGAAGGGCTGATCTTTAAGTTTATGCGTCGATTATCGTAAGCTAAACCACATAACAAATAAGAAAAAGTTCCATATGCCTCACATTGATGACTTGTTTGATCATCTAGGGTTCATGCTGCTTTTCTAAGATAGACTTGAGATTGAGCTACCACCAAATACGGATCAAGGAGGATGACATTTGGAAGATGTCCTTTCATATTCGTTACTAGAATTTTGAATTTTGGTTATGCTATTCGATTTGACGAATGCACCGACGATGTTCATGGATCTTATAAACTATATCTTTCACCCTTAGCTTGATCGATTCGTGGTCGTGTTCACTAACAATACTCTCATCTATTCACCTTTGGACGAGGCATACGAGGCGAATCTTTGGATCACTTTATAGTTTCTACGAAAGCATCGTCTATATAAAAAATTCAACAAGTGTGAATTTTGGTTATTGGAGGTTAAGTTTTTGAGATACATGATGTCAATTGATAGAGTGGCATTGGGTTCTTCTAATATTGAAGCCGTTATGAACTAGGAGAGGCGGAAGAGAATTTTTGGGATTCAAAGTTTCTTGAGCTTAGTGGGTTATTACCACTGATTCAAGGAAGACTTTATGAGGCTTGTGATGCCCATGATGCATTTGATGAAAAATAGAATCAAGTTCATATAGAACGATTGTTATGAGCTCGCTATTCACACATTGAAGACGAGGTTGAATAGCACTCCAATTTTGATCATATCATAGAGGGATTTGTCACGCCATGTTCTATGATGCATCCCTTGAGGGACTAGTTTGTGTGTTGATGCAATATGGTAAGGTAGTTACCTAAGAGTTGAGGTAGTTGAAATTTCACGAGAATAACTATCCTACTAATGATTTAGAGTTTGCGGAAATGGTCTTCACCTTGATGACTTGGATTGATTATCTGTATGGGAAATGTTTCAAAGTAGTTTTAGATCATAAGCGCTTGAAGTACCTTTTCTCATAGAAGGATTTGCATTTGTGACAAAGGAGATGGATGAGGCTCTTAGTTGACTATGATTTAGATTTATAGAATCACCCAAGCAAAGTTAATGTCCCGACCGATTCCTTTAGGCAAAAATATTTGACCTCCTTGGCCCGTATTTCTATTTGGGAGTAGGAGATGCTTGGGGAAGTGAGGGACTTCGATTTACAGTTAGACAAGATCAGAGATTATGCTACGTTATTCGTAGTAGCTTCATAGTTTACTCTTATAAGTCGTATCATGGAGACACAACAATAAGACATGGAGGCTCAAATGTTATGCGAGCATGTGGAGAGTGACAAGATTGCCGAGGAATGGACCATCTATTTCGACTAGAGCTTACGATTCAGAGGAAGAATCTTTGTTTCAGGGGTATGTTGTGTGGACATCCTTTGAAAGTTGCATCATTCACATTTTGTGTTGCGCATAGGAGGCACCATATGGGAGGCACCATGATGTACTACGATTTATGCCATCAATTTTGGTGGAGATGCATTAAGAGAGATATTGTCTTGTATGTTTCATGATGCCACATTTTCCAATAAGCAAAGGCAGAACATTAAAAACCAGTGGAGTTGTTACAAGCATTGCATGTATTACAGTGGAAGTAGGAGAGCATCACTATGAATTTCGTCTTAATGCTTCCGAGATTGCCTAAGGGGCACGATGTCATTTGGGTCATGGTTGATCGATTGACCTAGCCTGCTCATTTTGTTCCTATCCTCCTGACGGATCCAATTAACAAGCTCAGTAGATTTTACGCAATCAAGATTGTTAGACTTCATGGAATTGTAGGTTTATATTGTTTCTAATCCAGACCCTTTGTTTATGTTCCATTTTGGAAGAGTCTACAGTCGCTTTAGGGATGAGCTTTACTTTAAGTATTCCATTTGACCCGAGATGGGTAGTTAGAGTGTACCATTCAAATTATTATGGATATGTTGAGAGCATGCATGCTGAATTTTCGGGGATCGTGGGAGAATCATTTTCCATTAGTCAAGTTTTTTGACAATACTAGTTACCAATTCAATATCAAGATAGCACCTTTTGAGACTTTATATGGTAGACCTTGTGGGTCACTAGTGTGCTAGGTCGATGTGGATAAGAAGGTTATTGTGGGGCCCAAGTTAGTACATTATCCCTCCAAGATTAAGATTGTGCTAAAGTGGGAGAAGTCGAAGAACATATTTGAGATACGTAGATTCCTTGGGTTGGTAGGGTACTACTAGTCAGATTTACGTACTGAGGAAGATGCATCTTATGAGGAGAAATCGGTAAGAATTCTGGATACCCAGGAATATGTTTTGAGAGGGAGGACGTTGAGGTATGCCAAAGTATTGTGGCGACATCACGGAATAGAATAGGCAATGTGGGAACGGGAAGCTAACATACAGACCAATTACCCGAGGTTGTTAGAAGCTTACAACACGGCGAATTTTTGGGATGAAATTCTTTAGGGGGGGGGGGGGGGGGGGACGTT
>JAULLE010350632.1:0-17044 GCA_035668155.1 Sarracenia purpurea
GAGTTTTTTTCTCTTGGTACTATTACTCTTGCATTTGTTTCCTGGGACTGAGACTAATAGTTTGGGAAAGTCCGGACTTATCCCATTCTTTCATCCACTAACATGAATCAAACTTTTCACTGAATACATAATTGTATCCATAAATTTCTTGTATAAAAAGAACATGTGGGAACCTTAGTATTACTACCCCTCCTGTGATATCCATTCCTATATTTCCTCCAGCTGCATTGATATAAATGAGATACATTCTTATCATGTTCTCTTGAAACAAACATATCCTGTGAGGGGAAAAAGCGTAGCCTCGAGAATATTTATTCTAAAACCTTTATTTTTTCAACATCAAAACCCATATTGTAAAAGTTTAGGTTATTTGTTTATTTATTTTGGCATTTTACAGAACTACAATGCAAAAATATCGGACTTTGGCATAGCAAAGTTGGGGCCCGTACCCGAAAACTCACATGTGACGACAAGAATTATGGGAACATATGGTTATATTGCTCCAGAATATTTTGCAACATGTGATATTTGTTTCTCTGCAAATTTATATAGCGGTGTTTGGCATTGCTTTTACTTATAACTTATAGATTGTAACTTGTAGCAAAAATTGTGAGTATTCAGTAAAGATTGTAACTTGTGGCTGAAATAGAAAAGAAATAATTCTAGTTTACAGCAGAAGTTGAGAATGTTTGGAATAGATTGCAATTTATAGTTAAATGTATAAGCATAAAACTAAAAACAGAAGTTGTAAACTCTGCCAAACACCCCAGGGTGTAGTTGAGAGTAACTCAGCTAGAAACATGTTTCTTTGTTATTAAAAAGTCCAGAAAAATGAGAACGTTCCCAGCCGAAATGGCATGGGCGCTTGGGGTTTCTCATAGGTCGGGTGTTCAAATCTCGACCTCCTCTTCTCTCTCCACTTAGCTATCAAAAAAAAAAAAAAAAAGTTTTCCCTCCCCCACTTACCTATCCAAAAAAAAATTCCAAAAAACTTAACTTTATAAATTATTCACGGACATATATGAAAACGCGCATGAAAGGCAAAGACGCATGCCTATATTTTATAATTTATCAGTAGTTGAAGGTTATGATGAGGAAAGAAAAAAAATAGGAAGAAAAAAAAAAGCAAGATGAAAAATCCCGTCACTTGTGATAAAATGAATTAGTTCCCATGTCAGCAGACCATTTTCAACAGGTCATTTATACGTGAAAAGCGACGTGTATGGATTTGGTGTTGTGCTTCTCGAGATGTTGTCAGGTTTACGGGCACTTGATATGAACCGTTCTAGAGGGCGTCAAAATCTAGTTGATTGGGCGAAACCCCTTCTCCCAAACAAAAGGAAGCTGAAATTAATTATGGATGCACGAATCGAAGGACAATATTCTTCCAAGACAGCAACACTTATTGCTCAACTTACTCTGCAATGCCTTGAATCGGAACCTGGAAAGCGTCCCTCCATGAAAGAAGTTGTGGAGGTGTTAGAACATGTAATACCCTAACCTTTTTTATTTAACAATTTAAAATCAAAGGAAATAGATGGTAATTAATTAATTGTTTAAATTGTGAGATTAAAAGGTTTAAATATAAGATTTTATTTATCATGTAAATACAAGATTTTATTTGTCATGTGTCGTAAATTTTTTGATTTCGTTTTTTTATTCATGAATCTCACGTTTTCTATTATTTTCAATCTTAAATTATTCATATTAGTCTGACAAGCTAAATACTACTTGGACGTTTTGATATTTGATTCAAATCTCTTGAATTTCACAACAATCGATTAGTTTTGCTCTTTGTTATTAACTTCAACCTTTTAATATATTTATTCTTCTTTTAGTTTTAATGAGTTCTTTAAGATTCATATTTGTGGAAATCTAAATAATCTATTTAATTCATGATCCATATTTTTTGAAGATCAACTATCTATGAATTTAATTTTTTGAAGATCAACCATAAATTTTTTTATGGTGCTTCCTATCATGTGCTCTAAATTTCACGGCTAATACAAGTATTCCTTTTGTTGATCAATTTTTTTTATGGTGCTTAGTATGTAGAAACAAGAAATATGATACAGAATGTATTTTGTTTTTAAGAAAATTATTCAAAATTCATACTTGTTTACAACCACCTATAAAAACAACAAGATATATTCAAATTCAAGTTTAAAAATAATATAAATTTTTGAATAGTGAATTTTAAATTAAAATTTAATTAATAAATCAAATATTGCGTTTTAATATATACAATACATTATATCTATTAAGAATTTAATGACATTTAAGTCGTGCATTATGAATTTATAATACATAAATTTATTAATTAATACAAAAAAATAATTAAACTATTAATTATAACTAGACTATATATTAAAAAATTAAGACATACATTGAATTATGTCTAAAATGTAAACAAAATTTATCAAAAATTATTTTAAACTCTCATAAATATATTTATGGAATAAAAAGATGTAAATCAGTTAAAATTTGTTGAGTTGTGCAAAAAAATTTAAAATTCACGACTCCGGGTACCGCAACCATTACGCTACGATTGTTACATCCCGAAACTGCATCACTATTATCGTTACTGTTACGTCGACCGCTACCGCTATTTAAAACCATGATTGATCTTTCATACAAGTGATTATAATAGCTATAAGTAGTTGTCATTGATATTAAATAAGTTATCAAGCATGAGTATATCTTTTTGAATGAAGCAGGAGTTTGAATATACTATCACAACGGTTAGTGTTTTTTATTTTAGTTTTTGGCTTTTTACCTTTTTTTCTTTTTTTTTTCCATAAAACATATGTCAGCTTCTTTAGTTTTTTGAAGAAACAACCCCACAAGCATATTAGCCTATCAGAACCCAAAGAAAGAAAAGAGTTATAAAAAGCTGTAGTAGTTAAATATTCTCGTATCACTGATATACTAGTGTATCACTCATATAACATGGTATGCAACTAATCCATTGGATCAGTGATACCCCAACGTATAAGTGGTACGTAGTTGTATCAATCAAACACTACTGTATCAGTGATGCACTAGTGTATCACTTATCGATTGTATCAGTGATACACCATTGTATCATTGTATCTATATCAGTGATACACCAATATACCAGTGACACACCAATGTATGAGTGATACATAGCTGTAGTAGTTAAACATATTGTATCACTGATACAATAATGTATCACTCATACATCACTGATACACCATTCACCGTTTTATCACTAATATAATACTGCATCACTGATACCTTTGTCAATCAGCGATAATCCTATGTCTCAGTGATACACTCGCTATGTATCGCTTACACAATTGTCATAGTTTGTATTGCTAAGTTCAAGAAAACTCTTGATTTCCTACAGGTGCAGGTAGCTGAAATCGAAGCTATAGAGGAAGAAAATGTTGCATACAACCTACAGGAACAAACAGAGGACATGGAAAAAGATTCGCCATCAGAATACTATGAAGAAAACATAGAACAAAAAGATGACGTAACTTGATCATTTATTTAAAATATACTTGATATTCCAAAAACATTTTAGTCAGTATGACGATATGATTTTACGTTGATAATAAATTCTGATATTTAATTCACAGGTTAAAGGGGAAATATCAATAGAAACAAGCGAACCGGGAGGAAACAGTGATGAAGAAGAAAGACATGAGACGGAAAGTCATCCAGTGGTTGAGCTTTTGAGAAATGAAAATGCCATGTTATTGAAACAAATTGAGGAAATGAAGGAAAGAGAGGAAGGTTTGAGAAAATTACTTGGTGAAGTTTTGGAGAAGAAAGAGAATGAAGAAAGAAATTTTCATGACCAACTCAATGAATTGAGTGCACAATTGCTTGTTAAGGACGAGCAAATAAATCAATTAAATGAGCAGATAGAAAATTTGCAAAAAGAAAATTCAGAAATGGCGGAATCAGTGGTTGAGCAGGTTGTAAAGAAAGTTACACAGGAGCACCAACAAATATTGTCAGCAAAAATTACAACAAAGAGCTCCATGGTTCAGAGGATTAAAACAAGGAAAAGAAAACCAGCTGAGAAATGCAAATCTAATAAAGACGGAAAAAAAAAGAAGTCTGACAAAGTTGTTGCTGTTGACTCGACACAAAAGGAGAAAGAGCCAGTAAAAGCCAAGCTCCAACTACTGAACGAAAACTTCCCAGTCATGCAACAGTTATACGGAGTAGAAGTGGTAATTATTAAAAACTTATGGGAACGTGCAGAGACTAAGTATAATTATTTCAAAAAACATTGCTTCATTAAATCACATTTGTTATATTTCTAAATTGAAAAATAAAACTCTGTATTTCTTTTTTGGGACAGTTTTAATGCTTTGGCAATCAAATCTGCACAACAACTGTGTTTTCTTGGAGGATATCTACAACATTCTGATAGACTCACACATCAAGCAATGTATATTGTTTCCAGTGGTTTTAAATGTTGTTTCCAATTGTTATAAATGTATCAGTGATGCACTAGTGTATTAGTGATGCACTAGTTGTTGACTACTCCAGCTATGTATCAGTGGTACATTGGCGTATCACTGATACAGATACATTAAACTCACTAATAAATTTTTGTACCACTGATACAATACACTAGTATTGTATCACTGATACACTAGTTTATCATTGATACACTAATGTACCACTTATAAAAGTAGTGAATGTATCAGTGATAAAACTAGTATTGTATCAGTGATACATAATTGTATGAGTGGGTTTAATGTATCAGTATCAGTGATACCCTAATGTACCACTAATACATAGCTGGAGCAGTCGAATAATAGTGCATCACTGATACACTACTGCATCACTGATACAGTAGTGTATTAGCGTATAAGTAATAGGCTAGAGTTTTAGTGATACATTATCAGTGATACACGGTGTATCACTTACACACTAAGTGTATCACCGATACAGTAGTGTTCACTGATACACTACTGTATCACTATTAAACTGGTGTATCAGTGATACAATTATAGTGTACCACTTATACAATACACTAGTATTCTATCACTGATACATCAGTGTATCACTGATACACTAATGCACCACCTATAAAAGTAGTGAATGTATCAGTGGTACACTAGTGTATCAGTGATGCACTAGTGTTTGACTGCTCCAGCTATGTATCAGTGGTACATTGACTTATCACTGATACAGATACATTGAACCCACTCATACAATTGTGTATCACTGATACAATACACTAGTATTCTATCACTGATACACTAGTGTATGACTGATACAATAATATACCACTTCTAAGTAGTGAATGTATCAGTGATGCAGTAGTGTATCAGCGATCCACTATTGTTTGAAAGCTCCAGCTATGTATCAGTGGTACATTAATGTATCACTGATATAGATACATTAAACCCACTCATACATTTGTGTACCACTGATACACAAAAGTATCAGTAGTGAATGTATCACTGATACACACCACTTATAAAAGTAGTGAATGTATCAGTGATACAGTAGTGTATCAGTGATACACAAGTGCTTGACTTTTACAACTATGTATCAATGGTAAAAAATTATGTCACTGATAAATTGATCTATGATTGATACAAAATTGCTATAGAAGTTACTTCTTCATCATTATACATATTCATTATTTGTATATTATTCACTCAGCTCATTGATGCGTATGGTGAATATTTGACGCTAAAACAAAATTAGAGAATTGTAGTGGAGGGAGAAGCGCAAGTTACATCCCTGATTTTCACCAGTTGAGCAATGGTTTGTTGAAGTATTTTAATAGAAATCGATTAAATTCTTTTGGGCAAGGTGATCAAAAAATGGATATCCATGCAGGCTTTCATCAATCAAGACGACAATGATGCTTGTCACAGGTGTATTGACAAAAACCTAGAGCAAGGAGGTTCCCGTAGGTATCTGATTTTCCCAATACACCATAGCATCCACTGGACATTATTAACATGTAATACAGACGACAAATTATGGAGACATTACAATTCATTATGCCGAAGAAGCGAACATGACAAACACTTGAATGCTGCCGCGAGATTGGTAAGCAAATACACAATATATTGTTGTCCTTAATTTTATAACAATTACTATAAGCAATGTACTAATTTATGCTTTTGACTTTTGAAATCTCAACTTGTAGAAGAAATACGTGGAGGACTATTGGAAAGTAAATACTGGTAGGGATTTTACGACACAAGATACCGTCAGGATAGTGTCTGTGAAAGAAACACCCCAACAACAACATGAAAGGTAAGTAATCAACTCTATTACGGTGCACAAGAGTTCATGTTACTTTATTTATTAGAGATTACTAATTTAATCTAATATTTTATATTTCAGCTTAGATTGTGGAGTGATTGTTTGCTACATTATAAAGCAACATATATACAATGAACCGATCTGGCCTGATTTTCAACGAGATAAGTGCACGAGCTTTAGAGCAGAGTTGCTTCATAATTTCCTCAATGACGGCACAAGAACCTGCTGTCCATTGTCTTGAAATGATTGCATGAATTTGTTTCTTTCATACCAATTTTATATGTCCATGGTTGTCCAACAATGTCATTGCTAGTACATGTGTGTTGTACATCATTTATACAGTTATTTATACAGTTTTATTTGTTATATTTCTACCTACTTTTATTTAACTTCTGATTGTCATGTTTTATAGTGCATAAGTGATACACCAAGTGATACACGAATTGATACATGAACTGTATCACTTATACCCTAACTGTATCAGTGATACACCATTATCAGTGATAAACTAACTGAAACACGAAGTGATTCACGAACTATATCAGTGATACAGTTTTTGTATCACTGATACAACTGCCATTTAACAGAGTGATACACTCTGTTAATACACAAGGTGTATCAGTTATACGTTCAGTGTATCACTGATACATCATTATCAAACAACATTTCTTTAACAATTGTATACACTAAATGTATCGGTGATAGACAATATCAGTGAGTGTATCACTGATACACGTTGTATGAGTGATACACCGTCATCAGTGATACACTAACACCATTATCAGTGTTATAGTAACTGAAACACAAAGTAATAACAGAAGTGATACATAAACTGTATCACTGATACAATCACATATTTATTTGAATGTATCACTGATACACAGTTATCAGTGGTACAACAACTATATTAGTAATACACAGATACAGTTATCAGTGATAAACTATGTTATAGAATTGCGTATCAGTCATACAGTGATGTATCAATGATACAGGGGTGTATCAGTGATACACAAGAGTATCATTAATCCATTGTATTAATATGGTGTACCAAATATACAGTGTTGTATCAGTGAGACACTCGTGTATCACTGATACTACTGTATCGACAAAGGATGAATAGGTAAAAAACACGATTCAGATTGAAAAGAAAATCATCACAATCGACAAAGGGACAAAAGGTTATACATATGATGAACTCTTTCATGTACCTAAATAGGCGTAAATGCCTCCCTTAGTAGTATGAACAAGAAAGCGAGGCATTTAGGCCTCTTTAGGAATATCAAAGAGTTCCTTGACACCACGAATACTACAGAGCCTTCTCTTATTCCAACTGAGTAGAAATTGATGACCCAACTCGGAAGACTCAACATGGGAAGTTCATCCCAAGAACACTAACCCTAGAACTCAAATCGACAAAAAATGAATTGGGTAAAAAAGACAATTTAGATTGAAAAGAAAATCATCATAATTGACAAAGGGACAAAACGTTATACATATGATGAAGTCTTCCATTACCTAAATAGGCGTAAGTGCCTCCCTTAGCAGTATGAACAAGAAAGCATGGAATTTGGGCCTATTTAGGTACATGGAAGAGTTCATCATATTACAGAGCCTTCTCCTATTCGCAATGAGTAGCAATGACGGTTGGTATTAAAAAGAATAAGGAATGACGGTTGGTATTCAAAATAATTATGAGAAGGGCCCAGTCTTTAAAAGAATTAGGAGAGGCGCAATGAATACCAACCGATTGGTATTCATTGCGCCACTCCTAATTAGGAATGACGTAAATGCCTTTCGTCGTAAACTGTAACACCTCTATATATAGAGGGGCCCAGTCTTTAAAACCCTATTCCTTTCATGCTCTCTCCGTCTAAAACTGCATTTGGTCCCAATACGACTAGTCTTCTCATCCTACACCATTATAAATACTTCTTCTCCGATTTCGTCCACCAAGTCGTTCAAGATGCCTCTAAAAGACGCCAAACGATCCATGGATGAGGGTTCCTCAACTCACAGCCCTAAGAAATCGAAGACAGGTTCTGTGAAAAACCCTACGTCTAAGAAACCGAATGGAGCGAATATTAAAACCCGAAACTCTGTCAGTTCCCCCATCAATCTGACTCTTGACTCCCCAACACCTGACATTTTTCCTCCTTCCATTCCTTCTACTTCCATCCTAACTCCTTTAGAAGCTCCGTTACTTGATCATACTGATGTGATGACTAACCTTGACTTTATCAAATCTTCCATCAGCGAAAAGCTAAAGCATAAGATGGTGGACCTCACCACAAGGGTGAGTATCCTAGAGAAAAGGACTGAAAAGGCCAAAGAAGCAAGACTGAGAGATGCCCCACAGGAAGCCGAAGCGAGCAAGGATCAAGATGAAGAGAAGAAAAACTTAGATTAATCAGTTTTTATTTGCCCTGATACAGTTTTGTTTCGAACATAGATTGTTCATTTTATCAATATTTGCATTGTTTTGACATTTAATGGTATAAATTTCTATTTTGATCTTTACTGATATATGTTGATTCACATGCTTTATTTCAAACTTTTATCATATGTATAAATGATAAACATGTATCACTGATAAACGAGATGGTTCAGCGACAAACCAGATGTATCAGTGGTAAATCGAATGTATCACTGATAAACCGAATGTATCACTGATAAACTAAGCCTATTCCCAAGTGATACACTTAGGGTCTCAATGATACACTAATTGACACAATTGATTTATCAGTGATACACCAGGTGTATTATTAAGTGATACCATATTTGTCTCAATGATACAATTGTGTACCACTTATACAATACACTAGTATTGTATCACTGATACAATAATATACCACTTATAAAAGTAGTGAATGTATTAGTGATACACTAGTGTATGAGTGATGCACTATTGTTCGACTGCTCCAGCTATGTATCAGTGGTACATTAGCGTATCACTGATACAGATACATTGAACCCACTCATACAATTATACACCACTGATACAATACACTACAATTGTATCACTGATACACTACTATATCGGTGATACACTAAGTGTCTAAGTGATACAATGTGTATCATTGAAACTCTAGTCTATTACTGATGCACTGATACGCTAGTGTATCAGTGATGCACTAGTGTATCAATGATGCACTATTGTTCGACAGTTCCAACTATGCATCAGTGGTACATTGGCGTATCACTGATACAGATACATTGAACCCACTTATACAATAGTGTACCATTGATATAATACACTAGTATTGTATCAGTGATACACTAGTTTATCACTGAGACAATAATGTACCACTTATAAATGTAGTAAGTGTATCAGTGATGCACTAGTATATCAATGATGCACTACCGTATCAGTTATCCGGTAGTGTATCAGTGATAGACTATTGTATCGGTGATGCACTAAGTGTCTCACTGATACACTGTGTATCACTGATAATGTAAGTCTATTACCAAGTGATAAACATAAATGATGCACTACGTGTATTAGCAATAATAAAGTTGGTGTCTCCCTGATACACTGCTTGATACACTTGGTGCATCAGTGATAAACTTATTATCTCAGTGAATCACTGATACACTTAGTGTATCAATGATACATAGTGTATCAGCGATAAAATATGTTTATTACAACAATGATAAACTAATGTCAAACTATGTCTCTTGACTTTCTATTATTTTTTGAATGTTTGGTGTTGTAAGTGTTTTTTTTATTTAAAGTATTGTAAGTGTTGAATATTTTATATTTTTGTATTTGATGGGTTTTTATTTAATACTCTCTCTCTCTCTCTAAACCTTAAACCCTAAAACTCTATCTCTCTCCCTCTCTCTTCTCACGTCTTCTTCTTTGTCATCCTCTTCTGGTCATTCGTGTGTTTCTGTCTCGGCGAGGGGAGGCAGAATGCAGAAGACAACGAGTACTTGGCCGGCGCGGAAGCCACACTGGAGATGGTACTCACACCTGAGTACATAATCGGGTCGGGTTCATTGGTGACCCTGGTGCTGTCCAACAATGAGACTGGTTTTTCTTAGGATCCTTAGAGAAACCAGTTTCATTGTTGAACACCAACAGGGTCGCCGAAGAACCTGACCCGGTTATGTCCTCAATTGTGAACACCAGCTCCAGTGTGGGATCTACGCCGACCATGTATTCGTTGTCGTCTGCATTCTGCCTCCCCGGGTCGACATAGAAACACACGAGCGACCAGACGAATGATCAAAAGAAGAAGAAGAAGAAGACGAGAGAGAGAGAGAGAGAGTAAACCTGTATGAGCTTCATGAGATAGTGGTTTAGGGTTTATAGTGTAACAACGAATCGCTTTTATTTTTTTATTTTATTTCGATGAATGTAAGACCATAAGGGATTTTTTGTTATTTTTGTATTTGATGTGGATGAATGTAAAACCATAAGGGAATTTTTGTTTTCATTCATTTGCTTACGTAGATACTTGTTGTCGTTGTTTTGCTTTTACAGGTTATGTTGGTATGGCATTGTCCCAAAAACAGAGGAGATTCTGCCCAAATTTCTAGAAAAGAGTTTGAAATATTTTAAGGCATTTCTATTATAAAAATTATTTTCAAAGCAAGTTAGTTTAAGTTTATAAGTTACGTATTTTACTACTTTTTATGCATAAACGAACAAAAATATTGGAACTCTTGTGGAGGGTTAAAATATTTTAGAGAATTTGGTGATTTTACATGAACTACAACCTTTTTTTTTTACAAACTACATAACTACTATAAAATACATCAAGAGAAACGCGACACCATATATTTGAAAATTATACAAAATGTAAAAATTAAAAAGGAGACCCAGTTGAACGTACTAAATACATATGTTTGGTTTTGATCAAGTTCCTTCAATTTTTTTTGTTGCAATTTCCACCATGTCAAAGATTTTAATGAGGAGAATCTGGGTCTGCAATTTCTAGTAATTTCTTGGTACTGAAGCTCCTTCATCACCAGCATCGGTGCAACTCCAGTCGAAAATAGCCGTTTGAACATGTCATGTTGTTTATTAATGTGAGCGGCTCTTCATGAATGAAACAAGAGGTAGAGTTTCCTCTTCATTTTTTCCTGCTTATTACTCAGGAAGGTCCTCATTACTTAATATGTTTCCCATTCAGCCTACGGGTAACAGAATTCTACCATAATGAAATAGTCGTTGTGAAAATGCATGGAAAAAAACCCACGGAATACAGTGAAAAAACTTCAAACAAGAACTCATTTGAAATGGCTTTATTCGAAGAAAAAAAATTTATAAAATGTTTTATTAAGTAAAATTGGAAAAGAGAGCATATCTATGGGACTAAACTCATATCTATTGGTAGTTAAGTGTTTTAGGTTTATTGCTCATGTATACAACAATTTCAACAACAAAAAAGTATACATCTGTTGCAAACAGAAGAACTAAAATAGACATTGAATAACTGCAATGACATTTTATTTATTATTTACAAATTATATTATACATAAATTACCCACAAATATAAATAGGTATGGGTGACGACCTATCTACACATGAACGGAGAGTGCTATAATATGAATGAAGTAACACATTATCACCACGTCCATGATGACATATTCGCTTAGCTCTTCTTGCTCTCCAATCATTTACCAGTTCGTATTGATAAACTCTTTTATCTGTTGCAACAAGTAATGAATGGTCACTGAGTATTGTAAAACCAGCCACTGTAGGATTATGCTTAACCATGCCCATGGCTCGTGCCCGAACTCTTAGAACCTTAGAGTATCGTGTAGAATCAAAGTTGCTTAATATCCAAAGAGTAAACACATCCTTGATCAGCTTTACCAAGCAGATGGTACTTCTCGCTTTCCAATCAAACACACCCATCTTACAGCTTTAGTCGGCTAACCCTCTTCTCGCATCCTTCAGCACTTTCAAAAATCTCGACACGCCTATCTCTAGAGTATATGCAACAACATTTGGCCAATATAAACAATAATTTCATGCATAATAAGGAAACCAGCTCGATAGGAAGTGTAGAGTGCCATGACAGTATGCAAGAGAGTCAAAATTAATGTCTCTCAGACCAAGATTGATTAGGCCTCTTTCATTCCATACCCCTTTGTGTAGTAAGTGAACTTTGGATATAACATCTAAGAACCAATCTTCTGTTCCTTCAATTGACAACAATAAGTAATAGTATGGAAATCTATCAGATATGCTAGTATTGCAATGTGGCAAAACAATCCCCAACCCAATGGTTGCACCTTTGAGGCTATCCGGGGTAGAGATCGAAAGTCATCTCTGGGTTGTCGGGTTGCAAATAAATAACTCAGTTGCCATATGGGTTATGTTTCTTCAAGAAAACAATATGTTGCATGAAGTGAGCAATCTCCTAGTGCAGTTTATGAATCGAGAGACTTGGGTGGAACCCCACAACAATGTTCATCTCCATGAAAAAGCCTATGAAATTCAAATTTATCACTGTAACTTTGACATGAATTTGGTTGAATAAAGAAACCAAACTCTTTGCTTGAAAGCATGTTCTGGCATTATGCTTTGATAAAGAAGTCGTCTGATATAAACATGTTGTATGCTTTGCAGACGGAAGCAAATGACAGTATGGATTTTGTCGGAAGCCATGAGAATATAGTAAAGATTTCTCCGTTAAACGCCATGAACACTACGAAGGAAGAATAATATCTTTCAAGTTAGATATAAATATACATAAGAAAAAGTGACATAATCAAACGTAATAAACTCAAGGTATATTGGTAGTCATAGACTCTAGGTTTACCAAAAATGTTAACAACAATTTCAACCAAGAAAAACTACAATTTAAATATCGATACAAGTTTGAGCTAAGTACTGGTGTACATTACAATTTAATTATCGTGAACAAGATGAGTACTTACTGCAATTTACAAAATGAACTCGACTATTACAATTAGAGATTTAAACCATTAAGAAAAGAAAATTACTTGATTAGAAAATTGCACTAGATAAAATTGTATCTTACTTCTACAGGAGTAGAATGAGTAAAGATACAATATTCGAACAGTAATCTAGATAATGTGGCAGATTCAATTTTTGATGCTAGATTCACTTTGAGAAGAATGGTTATCTTCATCAGTCAAAGGGTTAGGCTCGTCTTCAGGAGAAGATGGAGTAGAATCCATCCAACTAGTATTAACTTTTGGTGTTGGCCCTGGAATAGGGCCTAGAGTAGAATCCATCCAATTAGTAGTACCTTCAGGTGTAGAACATGGAATGGTGCCTCTCCAGATAATATGGGGAGATTTACTATCTTTTGGTGAATCAACTCTCCACCATCGAAAATCTCTCAAAGTTCCCCTTCCAGGTCTACGCTTACCATTGATAACTCTTAAATTCAATTCATGCAAAATATTAATGTGAGGAGTAAAACGATAGGCACGTGTTCTACACATATAAAGAGTTTCCATGAGAAACTTGTGAAATAAAAATCCAAGCGGTTACTATAGATAAGTCATTGTTGATTGTACTGTAGCACTATTAATTTATGAGAAAAAAGATAGCTTTTCAATTCAAAATCAAGTGCCTTTGAAGAGTAGTGATTGAAGCTTTTTCCCAGAAAAGAAGAACTGGAATACGCAAAAGGGATAAAATATAAAACCTATGTATTCATGCAATCCTTCTACCTAGCGTTGTCTATTTGGGTATGTCCGCTTGTCATACTTTGTTTGCTGAAAAATACCACAATGATTCGTCAGTCATCGTCTCGACATGTCCATCTCATTGTGGATTTGGCTATGATGTGGGCAACCGGGCATTGGTGGTGTTATCTGATTGGGATTTGGTATCACTTTTGGGATGTTTGGGGGTGGGTTTAGCCAGTAATCTTCGTGCGGCATTGGTTGCATTTTTGTTTTCCACACCTTTAAATGTGATTGTAGTGATAACTCGGGTGCATATAAGTAAAAGGGATCTATACATAGATCTAATGTAACTGTAAGTAAATACGAGCAAGGGTACTGGTAAATTTGAGGTTTACCGCAATCACACGTTCCTGTTTAAAGGTTAACGCTATGTTTGTTTCGACCACTTCCTTGCCAAATTTTTGTCACTATTTCGTGCAGACCGGTAGCCCTAGTAGTTGAAGAAACTGGATAAGTTATAATAGTGTATTACCACAAATGAATAGTAAAGGACAGTATGGAAAAAGGTATTACCTATAAAATGCGAACAGCTCGTGTGTATTTGCTAAGGCCTGGTTCTTTTCGATCTTGTCTTGCAGCTCACTTGGATACAATTTCTGGTCATTGTAGTCATTGTGAACAGCACAACTCCTTCTAGCGAAGTATTTGACAAGAGGATGAAAAGTGATCAGCACACAAGCAGTGATTGGCATATTCCAAGCTCCTTTTAAGACGTCATTAAAAGCTTCGGCATGGTTCATCATTGTCAATACCCATCGATGTCCACCATCATGAGCATGTGTCCACTTCTGGGGGTCTATCCTCTATAGCCAATTGAAAGCCTGCTCACTCAAATTTTTTATCTCCTCCAACACCCGTGTGAACTTTCACTGTTAATGCGATGTACCAACCGCCCAGACCAACGATTTAAGCTCTTGGTTCTTGAACCTATCAATGAAGTTTCTTTGTTCGTGTTGGAGACAATACCTATGATATCCAATAGGCCCCATTGTTGGGTTCTTCTAGTGTTAAGAAATTGCATTCTTTATGGCTTTGTGACGATCGGATATCGACGTAACTCACGCCCTATCTAGTGTGATATGTCTCCACAAGTTAATGATAAACCAGGACCATATCGGAGTGTTCTCCTCGTCTATAACGGAGAAGCCGAGTGGAAACAACTTCCTATCTACAGTGACTCCTGTCGCGATTAGCATTTTACCTTTGTACTTACCGTAATGGTGGGTTCCATCTATGCATATGATGCCAGGGCAGTGTTAGAAGCCATCAGTGGATGGTTTAAATGCCCAGAACACATAGTTCAGTGCCGCCACGTTATCCACCAATGATGGGTATATAAGGTCCCAATCGACTACATTCCCTGGATTCTAGAGTTGCAATGCATACATGTACTTGGGCAACCTAGTGTAGGACTCGTCGAACTTCCCAAACACCATCTCCACCACTTTCGTCCTCACCAGCAATGCCTTCTTGTATGAAATTTGGTATTTGTACAGGGAGTTAACAGTTGTAATTATAGTGGCAAGGGTAATGTCAGGGTATCATTGTGAAAGAAATAAGTTTTTTAGTTCTGGGATAGATCACATTCGGAAAAAACGATATGCCATGTTAAACTGTTCTACATTTGTAATCTTACCGCGACGTCAGCTGTCATGGATGATGCGATGAAACTAGAGTCTAGGTTACGGTGGTCCCAATTCATCCTCGTGTAAACACAGTGATGGTCACCAGCATATTGGGTTATCTTGAACAACTCATTAGACCGCTTCTTGGCCGCATGAAGGTACCGACTACAATCATTTTTGCATTTAACTACCCATACATTTGTTCTCGAATCCACGACACTATATTGTCAATTGTTCTTTATGTGATGCAGCTTAACTGCTGTTATAATATATGTCTTCTCCTTGAATAGCATACCACGGCACAACTTTGCCGTTCCTACATTCAAAATCCTACTACGAGTGTAAAAATCTCGTGAAGTGGTAGAGTCGTCATTATCCATATCTATGTTCCCATAGAAGGGAACTTCCGTCACAGTTTGTGGCACATTGATTAGCTTTGAAGTACCAGCTGCTTTGAGCCCCTCACTTCGTCCTTGTGTCTATTGTCCATATTCGTCGTCACAGTCTTCAGAAACAACGTCTTGCTCGCTCGACATTAACAACGCATCCACGTCTTCGTCTGAGTCCAACGCAGCACCTCTACTATCGATATTCAGTTTGTTATCGTCTAGTGACGTCGTGTTGCTGACGAAGCGCTCGATTGTATCCATCGTTATGTCTTGCCCAATCATAGGACTATCAAAGGGAAGAGTGGCCGTGAATGATGACGACTGTTTGCAATCTGCCACTCTTGTTACCGATCGCACGACATTGGTGGAGGGAGTGGAACCCAACTCAAACGGATATGGCATATCATGTTCTGTGTAGGGAACCGGAATATACCCTTCGAGCTCCTCCCCATGATGTGATCCACCAATGTCTTCACTCTACGTCAGTAGCTTCATGAATGGACTAGGACCATACACGTATGTTTGCGGCTCGATCGGACCGCCCTCAATGTCTACGTTAAATTCCAAATAGCTATTGGGGTTACCAACTGCCATCGCTAATATTATCCCCAACGTATCGTTGTCATGCACCAGCATGGTTGTGTATTTATTAAATCCCCGAACCTATCTTAAAAAGCATATGTTCTTGAGCTTTAGTCGGTAATTACCACTATAGGGTATCATTTTTGGCAACAACATTGCTTCCAAGTCATCAATTGTCGTTACTCGAGGGACATTGTAAAAACTCTTTGCTTCGATATTGTTACGTACACCTTCATCTCTATCCTTGATGATGTTGCCACCCTAGTTATAAATAATTCTAACCGATCTCATTGGCAATCTACACAGTCCAGGTAATCTACTTATGGGGATACTTACTATAAGTTCTTGGTGAACGTATACTATATGGGGTATTTTCATGGGGATAAATAAAGCTCATAATAATGGCACGTTTTGTATTAACCCATTCTTTTATAATAAGATCTCTCTTTTAATAGAAAATAAGGTATCATAAAAGTGGTACGCACAGTTAGCACAATC
>JAULLE010350633.1:0-11290 GCA_035668155.1 Sarracenia purpurea
CCCTTTCTGAGTGAGGCGAGCCATGGGCGCTGCTAATTTGGAGAAGTCGTTCACAAACCACCGATAACAACCTACAAAACCCAGAAACTACTAACCTCGAATATGGTCTTCGGTCGTTCCCACTTCATCACAGCCTCGATCTTTGACAGATCTACAACCACTCCATCTCCTAACACGACATGCCCCAGAAACTTAACATCAAGCATCCATAACTCACACTTTTCTTACTTAGCATACAATCGATAATCTCTCAATAATTATAATGCAAAACGCAAATGCACCTAGTGTGCCTCCTTTGACGGAGAGTAAATTAGAATATCATCTACAAACACCACCACAAACTTATCTAAATACGAGTGGAAAATGTGGTTCATCAGATCCATAAACGTGGCTGGTGCATTTTTTTAGCCCAAATGGTATAATGAGGAACTTGAAGTGTCCATAAGAGGTACTGAAAGCAGTCTTAGGGGTACCCTCCTCCCTCACCCTCAAATGATAATACCGTAACCTCAAATCAATAATGGAGAAGCAAGATGATCCCTTCAGCTGGTCAAATAGGTCATATATCCTTGGCATTGGATACTTGTTCTTCACTATCACTAAAAACAAATTTCTATAATCTATGCACATTCGCAGCAATCCGTCATTCTTTTTAACAAATAAGGAAGGACCTCCCCACAACAAAAACTAGGACGAATGAAATCCTTTCCCACCATCTCATCAATATGTGTCTTCATGTACTCTACTGGCGCAAATCTGTATGAAGGTATGAATATCGGTATTGTCCCTGTAATAAGGTCAATGGTGAACTTGACTTCTCTCCGAGGTGGTAGCTCGGTCAAATCCTCATGAAACACATCCACAAACACACTCTCTACCCATGGGTACTCTCTATGAGTCAAAGGAACCTTACTAATATGAAGAGTAGCGAAGAGAAGATGAAGACTACCTTGGTCATCCGTGTAACAAAGGCTAGACATTGACCCATCGTCCTGGTCACCTACCAAATAACAAGACTCTCCTTCTAGAGTTTTCAAGTGTACTCATCATCGATCACAATCTACGAATGCTCGATATATCGTCAGCTAGTCTATCCTAAGGATGATGGAAAAAATGTCCATATGTAGAATAATGAAATCAAACTCAACATAGTGATCGGAGATCTCCAACACATAACCTTTACAAACATACTTCAAGTATACACTATCCCCGATGGGGGTATCAATGTATAACTGACTAGCCAATCTATTTAAGCCCAGGCCCAATAGAGATGCAAAAGCATAGGAAATAAATGAGTGCAAAGCTCCGGTGTTAACATGTATGCTGGCATACGAAACATGAGAAGGGTACCTCGAATCACTGGTGTACTGGTGGAAAGGTTTGGCATTACTGGCGTCTTTAGAGTACTCGCCTCACCAATTGCATATACTCATCTTTGTGCACTTAAAGTCTGAAAAATGTTACCCCGAACTCCTACCTGTCTCACTGGTTGCGCTGATATGGCACTCTCAGTTGGTCTCGATGTCTGTGTTCCTACCCTCTATCGTGTCTCTCCATAATCCTAACATCCCCAGATAAACATGACTGGTGTTACGCTAGAGGCACTCAACAATTTACCCCTCTTAGGACAGTCCGAACGTATGTGACCCACCTGGCCACACTGATAACATGCAGGAAGTCCTCTCACCCATGTTTGATCCTACACTGGTAACTGGGACTAACTTTGGGACTGCCCTTCTGAGGGCACTCTCGGGCACGATGCCCTAGCTACTGACAATGGAAACTGATCAACCCTCGAGACTCAGTGCACCCTGCTAAAACAAAGGTTAGTGTGGGTGCTAAATGCTGGGGTTGGGGATGTCCTTCTATAGCTGAACTAGAGCCTCAGTGTCTCTATCTTTTATATGGCTGCCACTCATTTTAAGTTCCTACTCCCATCAGATGTGGCTAGTTTATTTAGTTTTTTGAACCTCTATCAAAGTGGTCTCAACTGTAACTCCTGCCTCTACCGGCTCTGTGAACACCCACATTCGCAATGCTACAGCCTTCTCCCTAATTGAGGGCCAAAGACCCTTCTCGAATCTCTTAGCACGAAGCTCTTCAGTTTCCATCATCTCTCATGCAAATTTTACAGGCTAATAAACTTAGCCTCATACTGCTGCACTATCATCGTTCCCTAAGTCAGGGCAAGGAAATCATCTTCAAAGCATCCATGAGGACTCTGGGAAATACTTCTCTAGAAAGGTTGTTGTAAATGCATCCCACGTACCATCCGTGGTGCTCTTAGCAAAAGTCCACCATTCTGTTGCATCTTCTCTAAACTAAAATGCTGCTAGATTCACTTAATGTTCACCTTCTCTTATCTATAGTGTATCAAGAACCTAATGACCATCTCAAGCCACTCTGCCGTTGCCCTATGATTTCAGTCTTAGGAACTCCCTCAAAATGAACATGGCCCTCGTCTCAGGTTGTTCTTCTCGACCCATTACATCATCTACCAATGCTTGTATTATGCCAAGCATCTGCCGCATCATATCTACATTACCGATTGGGTCTTTGGTTGTAGGGATGTCCTTCTCAACTAGGGCATGCACAATGGCATGACCCCTACCACGACCTTGAGGTTTCCATAGCGTCATCACGCTAACAATGAAAATATATGAGATATATTACTACAACAAGAATATAACATATTTCTACTGTCACAGTTTTATATCATCAAAAATTATCACACCGACCAAATCATATACTGGGGAGAACTCGTAATAATGAGACGTCAATTTGAATAACTTAATCGGATTTTTCATACAAATGGTGTTGGCCAAAACCTTTATATTTCAAACCCCAAAGAAGTTGTCTAGACACCCAAAGACAAATCATATCATTCCTTGAATCCTACCCCCATACCCAAGTAGTCATATAGGATGCATAATTTGATTTCAATCAAAAAACTCATATAGGCACACAATATATGTAGTGTCACACATAGATAACTCTTACATGATAAACTCAACCCCCATGGTTTCTAGGTATTTGAACCTAGTGCTCTGATACCAAATTGCCACACCTTAACCCAGGTAACTAAGATTCTTTCATCACACCTATTTCTTACTCATTATTAAATACCTTTAATGATTCTAAGTCTAATTTATTAAAAATTTTGGTAGTGTTTTCTCTGTTTTTCAAACCTTCCCATATAAGACTAACACCCGTCACAGTATAAAAATACCAATCATTAATCTAAGCCATCCATGGCCACAACTACTTAACCAAAACCATATTCAAATATCTCATTCTCCAATCATTACTTAACTATCCAAAAAAATTAAGCTAACACAAAACATTAAATCATGAACTCCGTGGTTCCTCACATGCAAGAAAATAATGAAGTTTAATATCAAAATCTGACAAACATACCTTATAACCTCAAATGAACAACTTTAAATTTTAAACAGTTCCAACAAGGCTGAAGGAAACAATAAATGGGCTACTATCAAACTTTGACTTATTTGAAAGTCTCTTCAACCTAATCATTCTACCTGTTTTCCTTTGTCACCTGAAAAGTGGTTAAAAGGATTGGTTGAACCAAAACTCGTAGGAAAAATAGATTATAATTGATTTAAACCTGATATGTGAGATGTATAGGTGTATGTAAGATGTAATTGAGATTGGAACATTATATAAAAAAACATATATAGTTTTTATCATGAATACCCATGTTTTTGAAAATAATAGTTGTATAAGTAGCCCTCAATTTTTCATATAACCTTTTGTCACATTCCCCAAGTCGTCTATGTTTTTCAAATACTTAAACAAATTGTCAAATTTTTAACTCATTCACTTGGATTCATGAACTGACATCTGATGTGACTTATAGAAATCTCGAACCACTATTATACCGACTTAACAAATCTGATGAATAGTTTGTCACTTTATGATCCACCAAGACAACCACCATTTATATTTTCTGAGAAACCAAGGGAAGGAAATCCATTCAATTCACGGGGACTAACGCGAGGGACGTGGTACCCAACTTGCTCAAGTTTTCTGGACTTCATCGAGGTGACACTAGTGCCTCAATCATCAACATCTCATCATAACCCAAATCCATTGTATAAATTAATCCTCTACTAAATTTTAATTCATCAAATGAAATTAATTATCCATTAAATATACAATTTTATAAATTAATAAATTAATTAACCACAATCTACTTTAAATTCGACCAACCACAAGTCTAATAATACTAATCTTCCTCTCACCAATCTCATCACCTTCAGTTCATAACTTGGATTATTAATTTATTCACGCTTTATTAAGAATCCAAAGAAAATAATTATAGTTAAAGAAAGAGTTTTATAACTGATCGGCACCCAAAAGTGACGATTTAATCCCGCTATTTACACTAGATTAGTCCTGAGATGTTATTTAATGTTGTGTTTTTGTAGTGTTTTCTGTGTTTAGATAGGTTTTGGAGATGGAATGCGAAATGACAACAAAATATCAATAAAACAAGCAAACAAATGAAATAATACTACAAACTAAAGAAAAGTCCAAAACCAGTAATCATCCGGACTCTCTACACTCCCGTCCGGACTCTCGTCGCCAACACTCTCGCAACACAAGGCCATCTCAGTCAGGACTCACATCGTCAAAAACCGTCCGGACTCTACATTCCCATCCGGACTCTTGTCGCCATTACCATCCGGACGCACCGATTCCATCCGGACTCTTCACGTCATCAGCTCCTAATCCGAGAAGGACTCCAACTTCTCAAAAACTATAAATAGACCCCGACCCCCTCATTTCTGATACCTGAGTCCTTTCTTCTTCCAAAATTACACTTCTAACCCCTCCGAGCCAATACTGGAAGGTCCGAGTCTCGACGAGGAGTTACCGACGATAGCCAATAACAACTCAAAGATGGTTTCTACCCCGACCATAGGTGGCTAATGTCCCTTGTCTGCCCCAGGTTCTGATGAAGTCTGAGTTTGGTATTTTAGGAGTGGATTAATTTTATTATTTTATTCTAACCTTTTATTTGGATTCGTTATGCAAGTATTATATTCCATGACATGTTTGCTTGTTGGAAAAATATTTCTTCATCTAATTAAATTAATGTTCCATTTAATCTTTCTGTGATTGTATTAAATGTGGCTTGCATAACTGTGCTTTATTTGTTATTCGGAGATTAAATATGAGATATTTTATGTCACGGATAAGACGAGTCTTACTCCAGACGAACCGTGCTATAATCGTAGATAGGGTATGCCTTATTTAATATTTGGGATTTTAATTGTAAACATGAGATATTTTATGCTATTTACGAGACGGATTATGCTCCGAATAGTCCGTGCCAATGTCTTACATAGAATATGCCTTGTTTGCATGCAAATATATTTTTCTTGAATTCCATACTAGTCATGTCACAGTAGGATTTGAAGCTAATAAAGGCTAAGTAAAATAATAAATTAATTGAAACTAGAATAGTAAACGAAGGTGGATTTTAACTTGAAGTACGTTTTTTCTCAACTTTAACGTCTCTTTATTATTTGTTAGTTTATCTTAGTTCAGCTAGAATTAGTTTTAGTTAAATATTATTTTTATAAACTAATAATCTAAGATTCTTTTGTTAATTAAATTAAAATCTTTTCGCGATTAAATAATTATGGATTGTCATCCTTTTGCAAAACTTTCCTCGTGGGAACGATCTCGATTCGCCACTAGCTACTAGTTAGTGTGAATCTTGGTATAAACTTGATTGCGAGACGACGCGCATCAGTTTTTGGTATCGTTTTTGAGGAAAATCTCGGCAAAAATACTTTTAACATAATCATTTAATCTGAAATAATTTTTATTTAATTATTTTACTTTATTTTTCCGTCATGGTTTTGAGATTTTGAGTTTTCTGTTTAAAAACAGAAATTCGTAAAATCGAAACACTACCACCGTCCGGACATTCTATGACTCCGTCTAGACTGTCCTTGGAATCGGTCGGACTCTTATTCTTCATCCGGGCTGGTTTACACAAATGAGTTTACTTTGCTTCTTTTTCTAGTAATCATTGGTATATGCTTGGTCGCCGCTCCCTGCTGTGTGACTTAGCGCCATTTGATTCTGAAATCGAACGTTCCCGTAGACTCAACCAAGCGACTGCGAGATCATCCCCTTTCCCCTGTTCTCTCGCACCTTCACACACACCCACCATGGCTGAAGATCGAAATGCTAATCCCATTGGGAATTAGCAAAATGAGCAAGCCAAACAAGCTGATCTCCAACTCAAGGCTCTGATGGAATATTACATTCCAACGACCTACAAGTCCGCCACCTGCATAACACCACCCATTACTGGACATGCCAACTATGAAATAAGACTAAATCTATTGCAACTACTGCCTCTGTTTCACGGACTCATTAGGTAGGGCCCGTATAAGCATATTGACGAATTCTTGAAAATATGCTCGACTATAAGAATCAACAGCCTTCCTGAAGAGGCCAAACACCTAAAGTTGTTCATGTTTTCTCTCTGAGACAAGGCCAAACATTGGTTCAAATCTTTAGAACCTAATACCATAACAACTTGGGCTAAGTTTCAATAGGAATTTCTCTCAAGTTCTTTTTCATAGGTAAAACCAATCAAATTCGCCATACCATAACAAGTTTCACACAACTAGAAGGTGAGGCATTCCATGAGACCTGGGAAAGACTTAAGGAACTTATCAGGAGTTGTCCCCACCATCAAGTACCAAAATGGAAGCTAGTTCAAAACATCTATGAAGGTCTATTTCCACAGTATTGTCAATACATCGACGCCTCGTGTGGTGGCACATTCATACTAAAAAACGAGACAGACGCCTGGGCCCATCTGGAAAAGTTGAGCGAAAGCGCGCAACACCATGCGTTGGTCTCTCGCACTGACTGGGCGGTGACTTAGAAAACAAGAGGCCTTTACAAGGTAAGTCAAAACGTTGATTTTCGAACCAAGTGAAAACTGTGTTGAAAGCCCCGAAGGACTTATATGTAAAGACTCAACTCTTAAGCTCTCACTCTCAGTATATCGCCAAACTAAATACCCAAGTAGGATAGATTTTCACAACACTTAACCACCGAGAGGACGACAAGCTTCCTAGTCAGCTCGTAGTAAATCCCCAAGGCCAATATGTCATCGACAGCAGCCCTAGTAGTAGTGGTGTATATCATGCGCAAGCGAAGGTTATTATGACCCTGAGGAGTAAAAAAGAGCTAGGTACCTGGCCGATACCAAGCAAATATCAACTAGCACCAACCCCAACGACTGTTGATGAGTCTGATGACTCCAACACCACCCAGTCCACATCTACTCAGCCAGCACTAGCTGTTGTACCACCACCGAAAGATGCATTCAAGGAAGCACTGATGGCCCATCCAGTTACCCCCAAGGAACCAAAGGCACCCTTTTCGTCATGCCTAGAACCCCAAACCCCCCAGTGCAAGAAAGGACCACCCATGACTGACGTTATTGAGTTATTCAAGCAAGTCAAGATTAACCTACCCCTTCTTGATGCTATCCAATAAGTCCCGTCATACGTAAAATTCTTAAAGGATCTATGTACACCAAAGCGTAAGACGAAGACTAGCATCCCTAAGAAAGTACTGTTAACTAAACACGTCAGCTCGGTCTTAAGTTATGATCTGGTCCCTAAGTTGAAAGACCTAGGGATACCGACTATTTCATGTGTGATCGACGATCATCAGATCGACCGTGCACTACTGGACTTAGAAGATAGTGTTAACCTCCTACCGTACTCTGTGTACGAACAATTTGGACTTGGAGAACTGAAACTAACTCCTATCACCCTCTAGTTAGCAGATAGGTCAGTTGAGGTTCCTCGAGGTATTATCGAAGATGTGCTAATCAAAGTCGACAAGTTTCTATTCCTTGTTGACTTTATAGTACTAGACACCGAACCCAATACCAATATAAAGAGACAAACACCAGTCATTCTTGGATGCCCCTTTTTGGCCACTGCTAATACTTGCATCAACTGCCGAACTAGGATAATGGACGTCTCTTTTGGGAACATGAAGTTAAGGCTCAATGTGTTCCATACCTCCCACCATCCAGTATTGGAAGTCGATTGCTTTTTAATTGACCAAATAGAGGAGGCAACACAATATGCCCTTCCTTCAATATTCGCGGATGATCCACTGGAAGCTTGCCTGGCTTACTTTGGGGAGGACTTTTGAAAGCTTGATCCTACCATTGACGAATCCAATGTCGAGCTTGAAACGACAGATTACATAGACACGTCTCCATGGGTGTATCGATTTGAGGAGCTACCCCCACTCCCATCCATACCAGATATCCCATCCCTAGATTCCCCATCGAGATTTGAGTTGAAGCCTCTTCCGAGCTCACTCAGGTATATCTTCCTAGGATCCAGCAAAACCCTACCAGTCATAATTGCTTATGACATAACGTCAACACAAGAAGAGCAATTGACTGAAGTCCTTAAAACCCACATGGGAGTCATAGGGTGTATAGTGGCTGATTTAAAAGGAATTGATCCCTCTGTTTGCATGCACCGCATCCATTGTGAAGAGGATGCTAAACCAAACCGAGAGATGCAACGAAGATTGAATCCCAACTTGAAGGAGGTAGTTAAACAAGAGGTAGTGAAGTTACTAGATGCGGGTATTATATACCCAATTTTAGACTACAAGTGGGTGAGCCTAACACAAGTGGTACCCAAGAAATCATGGCTCACCGTGGTACTTAATGACAAATGAGAATCTATCCCAACTTGCAATACCACAGGTTGGCGAGTTTGCATCGACTACCGCAAGCTGAATGCCATGATAAGGAAAGACCACTTTCCTCTACCATTCATTGACCAAATTCTAGAACATTTAGCAGGACAGAGCTATTACTGCTTTTTGGACAGCTACTCCGACTATAACCTAGTACCAGTATATCTTGAGGACCAAGAGAAGACAACCTTTACATGTCCCTTTGGCACATTCGCCTATAGGCGTATGCCTTTTGGACTATGCAATGCACCTGCCACCTTCCAAAGGTGTATGATGTCCATATTCTCTGATATGGTGGAGAAATTCCTTGAAGTATTCATGGATGACTTCTCTTTGTTTGGTTCTTCATTTCAAAATTGTCTCTTGAACTTAACCTTAGTGCTCAAAAGATGCCAAGAGACAAACTTGGTGCTTAGCTTGGAGAAGAGTCACTTCATGGTCCAATAAGGGATCGTGTTGGGACACATAGTCTCCAAACATGGTATAGAAGTAGACAAAGCCAAAGTTGATCTTATCTCTAAATTACAACCACCCACAATCGTAAGACAAATCAGATCATTCCTAGGTCACGCTGGATTCTATCGACACTTCATCAAGGACTTCTCCAAAATCTCAAAGCCCTTTTGCAAACTTCTCGCTAAGGAGGCTACATTCAATTTTGATGAAAATTGCTTGCATGCCTTTGAACAACTCTGAGATGCTCTATCCTCCGCACCGAACATGCAGTCACTGAACTGGGCTATACTATTCAAAATCATATGTGACGACTCTGAATACGCTGTTGGAGCTGTTCTTGGATAAAGAGAGAACAGAGTCCCTCATGCTATTTACTACGCCAGTAAGACTCTTAATGATGCTCAAATGAACTACACAACAACTGAAAAGAGCTACTGGCAGTAGTTTTTGCATTGGACAAATTTGGATCGTACCTACTAGGATCCAAGGTTGTTGTCTACACTGAACACGTTGTCCGTAGGCATCTGTTGGCTAAGAAAGACACAAAACCTCGTCTGATTCACTGGATCCTGCTCCTACAAGAATTTCATCTGGAACTCCGTGATAAGAAGGGAACTAAAAATTATGTAGCCGATCATCTCTCCTGACTCCTAGTCTAGTCCTCTAGAGACCACGTACCGGCTCGAGACTCGTTCCCCGATGAGCAACTTTTCATGGTCACTACCATTCAACCATTCTGGTTCGCGAACATAGTAAACTATCTGGCGATGGGTCGCATCCCAAATGATTGGTCTAAACAACAAAAGGACCGGTTTTTGTCACAAGTTAGATACTACTTATGGGAAGAGCTAGAGCTTGTCAAATATTGCTCTGACCAAGTTATACGATGATGTGTCCCCAAAGAAGAGGTAGAAAACATTCTCAAGTTCTGTCACTAGTTAACTTGTGGTGGGCACTTTAGTGGTGAGAAAACTGTAGCCAAAGTACTTCAAAGCGGCTTTTATTGGCCTTCACTATTTAAAGATGCTCATGACTACTGTAAGAAATGCCTGCATTGTCAACAGATAGACACTATGACTGCCAAGGACATGAAGCCCCTGAACCCTATCTTGATTGTCGAAGTCTTCGATCATTAGAGCATCGACTTTATGGGACCATTTCCATCATCATTTGGGTGTAAATGCATCCTTGTAGCAGTCGATTATGTTTCCAAATGGGTCAAAGCCTCAGCTACCAAATCGAATGATCACAAAGTTGTGATAAAATTCCTGCAAAGAAACATCTTTTCTCGATTTGGCTTCCCGAGAGCAATCATTAATGACGATGGTACATACTTTATGAACAAGTATTTTTCATCCATCCTCCGACGCTATTCGATTCAGCATAAGGTAGCCACTCCATACCATCCTCAAACTAGTGGCCAAGTCGAAGTTTCAAACAAGGAAATCAAAAATATTCTAACGAAAACTATCCGCCTTGATAGAAAAGATTGGTCTGAACATCTCGATGACACTCTTTGGGCATATGGAACTACCTACAAAACACCAATCGGAATGTCCCCGTATCAATTAGTCTTTGGAAAACCATGCCATCTGCTAGTATAGCTAGAACAGTGAACCTATTGGGTAGTCAAAACATTCAATTTTGACATGCCAAATGCCGACACTCACCACCGACTATAGTTGAGTGAGCTAGAGGAACTTTGTAACAAGGTATATGACAATGCCCGAATCTACAAGGCATGAATGAAAGCATTCCACGATAAGCACATTCATCGGAAGACATTCTCGCCCAACCAAAAAGTCTGGCTTTTCAACGCCAACTTCTCAACCCTCGAACATGCAATTGCCTACAAGTTAACAGGCAAAGGCTAAAACCCTACATCGAAGGCATATCAGTAGACCCCGCAGCCGAGTCCATAGATCTCTCCGACCCAACCCTGCCAGTCGAGTAATCGACTAGCCAAGTCTGGCTAAAGATGTTAAATTTAGACCTGTCTGGGAGGGAACCAAGAGGTATCTTAAATGATGAAGGATACTCCTCC
>JAULLE010351734.1:0-11288 GCA_035668155.1 Sarracenia purpurea
TTGAGATTGAAAGGCATACATAACAAAAGGAGTTTGAGAAGATAAGGAAGGAATATCTTTTGCAGAGGTGGATGGCTCAAAGGATTTGATAGGAAGATCAACATGAGATGGTTGAGCAGGAGGAGTAGGATCTAATGAGGGATTAGAGACAATAGGAGTTGATGATGAAACAATGGGGGTTATACGTTTAGTAAGCCAAATACCATCTTGATTCTTGAAAATTATGCATTCGGTTCAAGGTGGTAACCCCATACAAGCTATAGGGTGAGAATTTAACCAGTTTTTCAATTGTGAAATCAATATTGAAAAATTGAAATCCCCTTGTCAAAAACATCCCATGAATGAGGACCGAATGGTTACAACCATGAATATAATACATATGGGAGATAAACAAATAACCAAGTTGAAGCTTTAGAGAGTTCATGATACACCATATAATAAACACATGGAGTTTGGTGACTTCTCCATATCTGCTCTTTTGACGAGAAATTATGTGGTTTATTATATGGTGAAGGATTCGCATTTCGGTTTTTAGGTAATGCGCCTCAAAAGATTTTGTGAAATCAGTAGGCACATTTTCACAAATGATTTTAACAAAATCCATATGCGAGAATCCCTCATGATTAAAGTTCTTGGAATTGTAGGATATACGTATCTCTCCTTCAAAAATCTCAAGGATTCGGTTTAGCAAACTTGAAGACAATTCAATGGAAACACCCTTAACTTTAGATTTAATGGTGGATGATGACATAGATGGTTTAACAGAATTAACATAGAACGATTTAATCAAATCAGGGTAGTGGGGGCCTGAAAAGGTTAGGAATTTTTCCCATTTTAAGGTGGAGAAAAATTTGAGGAACATCATGCCATTTGATTTGAAGAAATGAAAATCAATAGCTTGACCAGAAATTATGTCTCTTTCAATGAACGGTTGTACCTTAAGAGATTGAGTCAAGGGTTGAGAAGCTTGAGCCTCTTTCGATTTCTTCTTAGTCGCACCACTTCTCCTCTTCTTCAGAATCCTAGGGCTCGACGATTCTGGATTGTCCTCTTTCCTTGTATCTTTCTTCTTCACCATTGTCGAAACCGAGATAGAGAGGGTTTGAGATGGAATAGAGAGAATTTGGGAGAGAAAGAAAGGATATCGAAGAGGTTTTGAGAGCAAAAGAGATTTCGTATCAGGTAGAGAGAGAAGCGCGAAAGGGATATGAAAGGATTTGAAACGCAGAGTATATATAAAACACTCATTAGATCGATCTATTTTAAAAATAGGTCGATCTAACCATGCACAAAAGGTCGATCTTTTTATGAAAAAGGTCGATCTTTTCATCCTGGCCTCGAACAAAAAGGTTGATCTTTTTATGAAATAGGTCGATCTTTTGTAGGTTAAACAAAAAGGTCGATCTTTTTGAAACAAAAGGTCGATATTTTTATAGGGTTTGAGATGGAATAGAGAGGATTTGGGAGAGAAAGAAAGGATATCGAAGAGGTTTTGAGAGCAAATGAGATTTCGTATCAGGTAGAGAGAGAAGCGCGAAAGGGATATGAAAGGATTTGAAAGGCAGAGTATATATAAAACACTCATTAGATCGATCTATTTTAAAAATAGGTTGATCTAACCACGCTGAAAAGGTCGATCTTTTTATGAAAAAGGTCGATCTTTTCATCCTGGCCTCGAACAAAAAGGTCGATATTTTTATGAAAAAGGTCGATCTTTTTATGAAATGGGTCGATCTTTTGTAGGTTAAACAAAAAGGTCGATTTTTTGAAACAAAAGGTCGATATTTTTATAGGGTTGGTCAACAAAAGGTCGATCTTTTTAAGACAAAAAAATGATCCTTTCTGGGTTGAGCAAAAAAAAGGTAGACCTTTTTAATCAAAATGTCGATCTATATAACATATCAAGCCCAGAACAGGGGAAATAGAGTATGTGTGTGATTTTGAGCAATTAATCAAGCAGTATCAATCAAAATCAAATATCACATAAGTTAATCATGCCAAGACATTTACATAAGGTGTTAAATCTATTTTCTTTGACGGGGTTTGGTAAAAATCCGAGCAAATTGTTTGTGTTAACAAAAATCAATACCACATCACGCAGTTCAACATAATTTCTGATAAAGTGATATATAATTTCAAAATGTTTGGTAGAGATACTCATGGGGGTACTTAAAGGTTTTGCATTTTCTATTCCGAATCCGTAAAAAAAAATCCTTTGTATATTTGTATTGGTTTAGAAAAATTTTCTTTAGAAGTTAGTTTAATTTGTAAACCAGAAAAAGGTAAGTTGTCCCATGAGACTCACCCATGAGACTCATTTCAAACTTACTGTGTATGCATTTAGTAAATTTATCACACATTGAAATGCAAGAGGATTCAAAGATAATATCAACATAAATTTGCCCACTTAGCATTTCATCATCTATGCACTTTTAACATTCAATTTAGATGGTTTAAAAAGATTATATGATGCATATGCAAGTAGCATGTGGATGGCTTATATCCTAGCAAACAGTGTAAACATTTTCTCATAAACAATGCCCTCTTCTTGATTGAATCCTTGAGCTACAAGTCTAGCTTTGAGGAAAGGATCAATCTACTTCTAAATTACACAGAGTAGTTACATGTGCTAATCTCATAGGCAAATAGAAGTCGTGCACAGAGAAATGGATATAACCAAATTAAAGCAAACTACCAATCATTAAACGAACAATTTGGCAAACTACCAAATATGCATTAAGCAAATTAACAACCTTCTTCCTCATGTGCAATAAAATATTTTATGTTTTGTTGTGATAGTTTGTTTAAACAAGTGGTATAGACATTGTGATCCCTATATGCTGTAAATGCAACATGTTCATTAAATTTAGCAACACATTTATTTTTAACTAAAGAAACAACAAAACCACAATCACATAATTGACTAATGCTTAAAAGATTATGCTTTAAACCTTCTACAAGTAAAACATTTTTAATGCAAAGGGATGAAGGATTACCTATGTTTCCAATGCCGATTACCTTCTCTCTCTTGTTATTTCCGAAGATCGCGTATCCTCCATCTTTGATCTTCAAGCAAGTGAAGACACTTTCATTCCCCGTTCCTTGAGCACCCACTGTCAAGGATCCACCTATCCTTAGAAGAATCCACCTGCATAAAGGTTAGGTGGAGTGTGTGTTGGTCCCCAACTAATTTTGGGTCCATAGGGGTTAGGATAGTATTGCATGTGTCGTGTGTAGGCATGCATGTAAGGAAAATAAGAACTAAAGTGTCTGTGTGCAGTGGGGTGAGATCTGTGAGGCCTTGGGTAAGGCTGTGAGTTGGTTTTCTGTAGGTTGGCCAAGAGTGTGCTGAGGCATTAACATGCCTTTGATTTCCAGGTTTTGGCTTTGGAGTTTTAGGGACTTTAGGTGGTAATTCACCCTTCTTGACCCATACTCTTTTTGTTGGTTTTCTCTCTTTAAGGTTTGGGTTAAATCTCAAACCTTCCTTATTAAAGGTACATTTAGTACCAAGGATCATATCTAAGTATTTCTCCCCTTGGGTGAACTTAGTTATGATCTTGTTCAAATCCTCTATTTTCTATTTAAGTAAAACATTTTTATTTTCAAAATTATTTTCAGCTTTGTTAGCATGCATTCTCTTCTCATCTTCTAAGACTTGAACTTTAGAATTCAAATATGTAATTTCTTTACTAAGAGACTTATTTTTCAATTTTACTTCATTGAAGGCTCTTAAAGAATCTGCAAGGGCTTCTTGAAGTTCCTCAATTGAAGGTGTCTCCTCATCATCATCATCATCAATATCAGAATAGTTAGAGATGGTTACCTCACTATCATTGGCCATGAGGCAAGGATTTTAACCCTTCCTTAGGGAGATCGGTCAGACCGGCACGCGAGTTAAAATCACATCTCCAACGAACGTGTGATGGAGACCGTAGGATTTATACGTGAAAAAATCCTTCTCCCACTTAATATTTTAAAATGAGGGTTTTTCCTTTTTGTTTATTTTAAAACATTAAACATATTTTAATTACCGATTAAAACTCCGGTTTTTAATCAATTAATAAATATTTCTTGTTTAATCCCATTAAAATAAACAAAAATGTTTCTTTATTTAATCTTGTGAAAAGTATTTAATTACCCAAATTTTCTTTAAATGAAAAATTCCTTAATTAATTTTCCACTTAACACAAATCAATTAAACCTATTGTCTATTTATTTTCCCGTTTTAAAAAATTTCTTGAATTAATTATTTTATTAAAAACCATTTTCCTAATATTCCTAGATTTCTAAAAATCATACATAAAAGGAAAAATAAAATAAAAATACATCCACGTAATTTAATAAAACAAATAAATAAACAATAAAATAACGACAAAAATAAAATAATCTAAGTCGTTACGATCTGGTCCGTGTATTTAATTTTTAATCTGACGGCCTCAGATTAAAAATTAAATTCCTTAGGGTTACCAAACCCTAATTGAGTCGTCAAAAGGCCCGATAGGCCGCCTCAGCCCCCGGAGTACCGCCATAGCCTTGGACCGTTGCTAGACCACCAAAAAAGCTGAAAAGACCCAAATAGAGCCTTTTCCCAGGTCTGCCAAGCTGCTGCCTCAGCCCCGCACACGCCCTGCACCAGCGCCGCACTCCCGCGTGCACCCCACACGCATCACCCTACTCTAGTCGACTGAGTAGTGCTTCGGTAGACTTAGCAGCTGTGCATGTCAACTGAAACACTGTACGCACGTGTGCTCTTGCTCCATGCCTCGCCTGTGTAACGACCCGGACCTAGATTGCACATGTGACACCGTTAGACACGCTTTTGGTAGCCTTGGACCGGGTGATCATGGATCATTTCAGGTTTTAAGCTTTAATTCAAGCCGGCGTTCATGCGTCTTTTTGAAAAACCGGTTAAAAGTTTTCAAAGAATTAATTTTTATTGACGATGCGGGGTCCGATGATCGCACCATTTTTTTACAGCTTTGTTATATTTTTCTTAGATGTTGGGTTAATTTTGAGAAGGTTCGGGGTAGTAACGGGTCTCCGTTCTTAAGTTTTTGGTTGATGCGCAACAGCGGACAGATGAGAAGAGACCGACACACCTTCACCATTTCGGGCATAAATTTCTCACAAGAGGAATCTTGACATGAGGCTTATACCATTGGAAAGAGGATTTCCAGGGCTTCGATTTGGATATAAAAATGATCCAATTTCGAGTTCGTATGGCAATGTTACGCTTGTTTGAAATTTTCAGTTTCTGGCCACTGGCATAGGCGCGCTGGACGCGCGCTCGAGCGTGGTACGTCAACGAGGGTTTTAAAAGTTACGGGTTTTCTAATATTTTTTCATTTCCTTTCAATCCCTCTTCTCTCCTCCTTCTCTCTAGGACGAAAATCTTGACCTAGGGCTTGGATTTGTGAAGCTTTGGAGGATCTAGTTTGGATTTCGGCACCGCACGCATGTTCGGGAGATCGAGGGCTATGTTTTCACTGAGCCGGATTTTGGGATTTGACAGTTTTGATGGGCGTCTTTTTGGTATTTTCTTGCTTGGAATGTCATATAAGGTAGTAATCAACCTATTTTTGAAATTTTCTTACTATATGTAAGGATAATTTCATGTTTTTATGCTTAGATATCCAAAAAGTAACGTTTTGTAGCTTATATTGTATTTTTCAGGGTCTGAGCCTCAAGATTTGTTGAATCTTTTTATCTTTTCTTGCTTATTTATGTGATTAGAAGCTTTGTGCCTTGTTAGATTCGAGATTTGGAGTTGTTTGCTTAGATTTGGTTATTTGCGAGATTTTACAATTTTGTGCCTTTTTCGGGCTTACGATTGGCGAAATGCAAAATAAGATAGTTTTCTGCGATCAGTGTTGAATTTGTGACATATCTATATTTTTAGAATTTTTATTGCATATCGTATGCTCAAATCATGTACAATGGATTATTTGTAGATATTATGCTTTTCGGGTATAAAGTCATTTTTTTGAAATATTTTTGGTTTTCCTAGTAAGGCAACGAGATTGTCACATGCTATAACTTGCAGATTTAGATCTGATCATCGGTATGAGATTCTTGTAGAATTTGTAGGTTTTGAAGTGAGATATTTTGGTTTATGGATTTTTGGTAGAACTTTCACCTTGTTAGCTTGTGTTTAATGTTTTAACAAAACTAAAGTGTGTAATTCTAGGACATTACTTCCGATATATGTATCGACTTGCTCAAGGCCTTGTTTATAGTTTTATGCTTTCATTTTATTATTGAACATTGTTTAGAGCCTTTCTTTTCTTGTAGCAACTTTTATCGTGCGCTTTGATGGAGTTTGATTATATAGTTTTGATATAACAATTTGTGGATTAACTAAAGACTAGTAAAGATCCGTGTTTACATGTTATGTTCTAAATACTATTTAATTAAAACCTTGTTTTAATTATGATTTAACTACCTCGGTCGCTTCCTTTGTGGAGTAAGATGTTGATGTTGTTGGAGATTTGAGGTTAGAACGGTTAGTTCTACGTACCTTGTTAAGATTGGGCGACGGTAAGCCCCGAACATTGTTGAGAAGGGGCAACGGTAAGCACGGATTGATGGACTTGGGTGCGTGTGTTGTTTGTGTTTTAGGTATATATCTGAAACCTACGTATTTTTTGGTGGCGTGAATTTCAAATGTGTATAAAACATGGTATGTGACATGATTTATACGTCATTTGGGATATACACCTGCCATGAGTAAGTACTTGATGCTTTTCTTGACTTCTCCTATCTTAGACATGTATTTGTATAGTACAATGACTGTTCCTGTGCTTGTTTGCTTGGGGGGCAGTCAGGACTATTATGCATGATATGTGTCGCGAGGTGGGAGGGAGGTCAATGCGAGGTGTGACGTTTATAAACTATGGTATGGGTCATAGCCTGTAATCGTCACGAGAGGAAAATTAATTTTACATATCATTATTTTTATTTGAGTTTATCTTATATATATATATATATATATATATATATATATATATATGCTCCTATCTTTTTTAGTCTTTCTTTGAGTTATATGTGGCGTGCGCTTCAAATGTGTATGAGCCATGGTATGGGAGATGGCTTATATGTCATTTGTGGTGCACACCTGCCTGGAGTGTTGGCGTGAGCTTCAAATGTGTATGAGCCATGGTATGGGACATGGCTTATACGTCATTTGTGGTGCACACCTGCCTTGAGTGTTACATGACGCTTTTCTCGATCTTCTCATGTCTTAGACATGTATTGGCATAGTACAATGACTGTTCATGTGCTTGTTTGCTTGGGGGGCAGTCAGGACTATTATGCATGATATGTGTCACGAGATGGAAAGTAGGTCAATGTGAGGTGTGACGTTTATAAGCTATGTATGGGACATAGCCTATCTTCGTCACGAGAGAAAAACCATTTTCGCGTATTCTTATATTCGCAAGTTATTTCTTGCATATATATGTGCCTATATCGTTTACCTTACTTGTAACTTATGTATCAACTGCTTTTCCTTAAATATGATATGCGATAACCTACTATTTGTTCTAGTCAAATCCTTTTTGCATAATCGCATGTCATCCTCATATAGCATGTCTAGTTCGTTATTAGTTTGTTTCCTACGAGTCTGTGGCTCACGTGTCTCTAACACACAGGTGATCGTGGCAAGGAGGTAGCGGACTGATGAGAAGGACCTTGAAGATTATCTTTTGCTCTATATCTTGTTGGGAACCTGTATATGCCTTTTTGTTGTTTTTCTTAGCTTTCCTTTGGCTTGTATTCCTTTGAACTTGTAGTAGTTTTGTGGAACCTTGTAACTCTCTTATGTTTTGGTCTTATATATTTGTCCATCTTTTGTCTTGTACCTTTCCTTGTATAAGTTTATCCTTTTTCCTACTTTTTAGATTTTGTTTTCTCGTTTAGTTCTTTTATTGCATCTATATATTGCTTGTGGTGAGATTGATATACCAGGAGGGTTTTCGGGTTTCGTTTGGTGGGTTTTAGTGCTCGGTGAGTATATATGTTAGTGGGTTTTCCTTTGTGACTCAAAACTGTTATAAAAGATTTTCTGATTTGGTTTGAGCCCAATTTTCTTCACAAAATTTCTCTGGAGGTATCGTGCTGGATGTGCGCTCGTCATGTGCTCGAGTGGGGTCCCCTGTTTCTGTTTTTTTCGAAAATGTTTCTTTTTTATTTAAACTTTGGGAGTTTGTTTACAAGTCCTTGAGACCTTTTTAGAGCATAGTATTTATATAATCTTCCATGTAAAAGGGTCTTCTTTTGTTAAGGCTTTTTTGGGTTCAAACGGTTTAAAAACTTATGGTTTTCTTAATCTTTAATTAGTAGATTTTTGGTTTTGATTTGTTTAGGCTTTTGGCTTGGGTTTTGAGTTGATTCTGGTGCGCCGAGAGTCGGGGCGTTACAAGTGGTGTCAGAACTCTAGGTTCGAATACTTAGGAACCGTGGGGTTAGCTAGTTTGGGCGAGAGGATTGTTGCATGTTGCATTCATTTACTGATTGCTTGTTTGAGTTTGTGACTTGTTGTAATTGTGCTTGCTATGTGTTATGTGAGCATGGGGAGAAGACTTGAGGATGATTTTTCTTTCCTTTGGCATCCATTAAACCGGTTTGGAGTTCAAGTTAGGAAAGCATTTAGCCGACGTTTTTTCTAATGAGAAAACCAAATGGGTTAGCCGGATTGATTTATCATTCCAATGGTCCTATCTCGGTATGTGTTATTTGCTTTGATGTTACCTGTTGATATTTTGTGTTAGGATTTGTTTAACGCTTCATTTTCCCTTAGCTTTCATATAGAGTTATGCCACCGCACCGTGAACGAGGTAAACATGGTCGAGGATGAGTGGTTCAAGACGGTTGAGTTGATCTTGGACACCTTGCACGTGGAGGACGAGTTGTGGGTGGATGTTGCTACCTATCAGCTGAGAGGGGACGCACGTGAGTGGTGGAAATTCATCAAGACGACCATCGACGGCAGCTGCTTCTTACGACGAGTCTGGAGAGGATGAGGGTCGTGAGTTATATGGTACGTTTTATTCTTTTAGTGGTGGATGCCTACGTTTTTATTTGTATTCCTACGTGCTTGGTTTTGTCCCGGGAAGTGAGTGACGTTCGAGTTAGACACCCTGGCTGATTTCTTACCTAGTGCGCTATGATTTCGGGGACAAAATCTCTTTTAGTGGTGGATGATGTAACGACCTGGACCTAGATTGCACGTGTGATGCCGTTAGGAACATTTTGGATAGCCTTGGACCGAGTGATCATGGACCATTTCGGGTTTTAAGCATTAATTCATACCGGCGTTCGTTCAATTTTTTTGAGAAACCGATTAAAGTTTTCAAAGAATTAAAATTTATTGACAAATCGGGGTGCAATGATCGCGCCGTTTGTTTTGTTAGCATCGTTATGTTTTTATTAAGTGTTGGGTAAAGTTTGAAAGGTTTCGGGGTAGGAACGCATCTCCGTTTTTAAGTTTTAGGTTGATGCATAACAGCAGGCGGGTGAGGAGAGACTGACACATTTTCACTTTTTTGGGCATTATTTTTTCTATAAGAGGAATTTGGATGCGAGGTTTGCACCATTGGAAAGATGACTTCCGGGGGTTCGATTTTCATATAAAAATGACCAATTTCAAGTTCGGATGATGAAGTTACGCTTGTTTGAAGGTTTTGGTTTCTGGCCACTAGCATAAGCGTGCTAGGCGCGCGTTGGAAGCGCGCTCGACCGCGGTACGTCGGTTCAGATTTATAAAGTTACGGGTTTCTTGCTTTTTCTTATTTCCTTTCAACCCTTTTCTCTCCACCTTCTCTCTAGGATGAAAAATCTTGACCTAGGGCTTGGATTTGTGAAGTTTTAGAAGACTTAGCTTGGATTTCGGCACTACACGCTTGTTCGGGAGGTCGAGGGCCACGTTTTCACCGAGCCGGAAGTTGGGTTCAATGAGATCGACGGGCATCTTCTTGGTATTTTCTCGTTTGGAACATCTTAAATGGTAGGAATCAACCTACTCTCGAACTTTTCTTTTTTCATGTAAGGGTAATTTCAAGTTTTTATGCTTAGATATTTAAAAAGTAAGGTTTTGTAGTTTATATTGTATTTTTCAGGGTCCGAACCCCAAGATTTTTTGTATCTCTTCGCTTTTCCTTGCTTATGGATGTGACTAGAGGCTTTGTATCTTGTTAGATTCAAGATTTGGTCTTGTTTGCATAGATTTGGTTATTTGCGAGATTTTATAATTTTGTGCCTTTTTCGGGCTTAGGATTGACGGAATGCAAAATAAGTTAGTTTTCTATGATCAGTGTTGAATTTGTGACTTATCTGTATTCTTAGAATTTTTATTGCATATCATATGCTCAAATCATGTATAATAGGTTATTTACAGATATTATGCTTTTTCGGGTATAAAGTCAAATTTTTTGAAATGTTTTTGGTTTTCCTAGTAAGACAACGAGATTGTCACATGCTATAACTTGCAGATTATAGAACTGATCATCGGTATGAGATTCATGTACAATTTGTAGGCTTTGAAGTGAGATATTTTGGTTTATGGATTTTTGGTGGAACTTTCACATTGTTAGCTTGTATTTAAAGTTTTAACAGAACTAAAGTGTGCGATTCTAGGACATTACTTCCGGTATATGTGTCGACTAGCTCAAGGTCTTGTTTATAATTTTATGCTTTCATTGTTATTATTGAACATTGTTTAGAGTCGTGCTTTTCTTGTAGCAACATTTATCGTACGCTTGGATGGAGTTTGATTATGTAGTTTTGATATAACAATTTGAGGACTAAGTAAAGACTAGTAAAGATCCATGTTTATTTGTTATGTTCTAAATACTATTTAGAACCTTGTTTTAATTATGATTTAATTACCTTGGTTGCTTCCTTCATGGAGTATGACGTTGATGTTGCTGGAGATTTGAGGTTAGAACGGTTAGTTCTACGGACTTTGTAGAGATTGGGCAACGGTAAGCCCCGGACATTGTTTAGAAGGGGCAATTGTAAGCCCAGATTGATGGACTTGGGTGCGTGTGTTGTTTGTGTTTTAGGTATTGTTGGCCCAAGGGTTATTCAATCAAGTCCTTTGTTGTTGTTTTGGCTTATAACAACACATTCATTATGTATTTACTAATATTTGAGTTGCATTAGTAAGTTATTTTCAGGTTTTAAGTACCTCAAAATGCATCCCAAGTGCTAAAAATCAAGATCTCAAAGTATTTGAGTTTTCTCAGTTTTTGGCCTAAGTGAGACGTCTCAACCCAAAAGGGTACCGT
>JAULLE010355035.1:0-11274 GCA_035668155.1 Sarracenia purpurea
AGGGGTGACTTGCTTGTTGCACTCATATTTTGCATGCTTGTATGTATTATGCGATGTGATGTACTTGCGTGTGCTATACGATTTGGTGTGTATGGAGGAAGGACTTCGAAGATGATATTTCTTGCTTTGGCATCCATGATTACTGGTTTAGGGTCCCACTTAGAGAAGCGCCTTGCAAACGCTCTTTCTACTTGGGAATCTAGACGAGTGATTTGGATTGAGATATCATCCCAAGAGGCATCCTCGGTATGTGGATATGTGTTATGGTGCTTTATATGTCTTGGTGATGGCTTATTTAGCTTTGGCCTATTGGCCTTGTTGATGTTCTTAGAGTTCTTTGGTGGGAGAAGATGTATACGGTTGATTATTAGATTGATACTTTCTTTTTGTGGTTTAGTTATATCTTGAAGGTGAAAAGGTGGCCGAGACCGCGATGGTAATGAGATGCTAGAAATAGGGGTGCAAGAAGATGAGGCCGAAATACAGGCCGAGGGTGAGGCACAAGTGATGGGAAACATTACGAACCCCCAAGTGCCACCTGACGGTTGGGGTATTTTACAGAAGTTAGTTTCCAGTATCAAAGCTTGGGCAGAAGGTACAAGGAATAATGTTCAAGGTCCAGAGTCTGGGATCACCATCGTCTTGCAAGGGGGTACAAAACCTAGTAATAAGAGAGGAGCACCTACACCTGTTGGATCGGCATAGTCTCCAGGATCCGGATCACGAAAAAGGAAGTTGAGAGACGGACCATCAGATACCCCAACATCATCTCCCATGTCATCTGGACAATCGGGTCAGGGACGTAACAGGCGTCGGCTTTGTTATTCTTGTGGGCAACCAGGGCACATGGCCAGGGAGTGCCCCCAGAAACAATCTACAGAAGAGGCTGTAGTTAGATGTTATCATTGTGGCCAGACTGGACATATCCGTCCAAACTGCCCGCAGCGTCAGGGAAAGCAAAGAGCACCTGATTCACTGAGGGGACAATTTCTCCAGGGTCGACAGGAATCTTCACAGCAGACGTATCAACGTTCAGAAGTACAGTTTGCCGAGACTGGAATTGAACCTTCATCAGCTCAGCTGGTTGTACTTTCTTCACATGGGAATCAGGGCACGACCTATGCTTTAATGGACCCTAGTACGACTTCAGTTCAGGCGATACCTATCGTAGTAGACTCTTTAGCCGGACCTTTATCCATACGAGGTATCTTTTTGGCCTACCGATTTTATCTCATAGACACCGGATCTTCTCACCCATTTATATCATCCATGTTTATTTCATTTCTTGGTTTGAAACCTATGGAGCACGAATGTGCATTGCGTATAGTTATACCCACCGGAGTTGTAGTAGTGTTGAGTTTGGTTTGTCTGTCGTGTGAGATTGGGATAGCCTTCCATTGTGTGGTCTTTGATCTAGTGATGCTCGACCTGGAGCCTTTTGATACCATCCTTGGGATGGACTAGTTGTCTACCCACCATGTTCGCATTGATTGTGATTAGCGTCGTGTGATTATCGCCTTGCTATAGGGAGATACTCTCTCTTTTGTTGGTGATCGAGATGATGGATTTACGTCCTCTCGTTATCTTCCTTGCGATGGAGACCTTTGTGTTTTTCTTCCCATGCTCGTGCTAGATGAGGGCGAGTTTGTTTTAGGCACTATGCCCGTGATTGCTTGTGAATCCCCAGACATGTTTTCTTATGATGTTTTTGGGTTTCCACCTCGACGTAAGGTTAGTGTACGATCACGGTTACCGTCAAGTTCTGGTTCGGAAGGAAGATGTTGTTAAGACCGCCCTTTTTTTTACACTTGATGTAGTTGTCTTGAGTTCTTGGTCACGACATTTGGCTTAACCAATTCCCCTACTATGTTTATGGATTGGGTGAACCGTATCTTTACCTTGATTTGGATATATTTGTCGTAGTTTCTGTGGGTGACCTTTGTATTAAGTCTCCTCCAATCGAGTTATATGAGAAGTACCTACGGATTGTATTACAGTTGTCAAGAGACCATTGTTTACATGTCAAGTTTAACAGATGTGAGTTTTGACCTTGCGGGGTCCGATTTTTGGACATGCTGCCTGTGAAGAATGGATCGTTGTCGATCCATCAAGGAGTGAAGTCGTATTGGACTGAGAGCAACCTAAATCTGCGTTTGAGATTTGCAATTCCCATAGCCTTTCCGGGTATTACTGTCGTTTTGGTGAGTGATTTCTCACGTCTTGTGGCGCCTCTGATGCACCTTGTTCACAAGGGTATCAAGTTTGATTGAGGTGACCGTTGTGAGGTAGCTTTTTTTTTGAGCTTGAAGAGAGGTGGGCTTTTGTGCCTATTTTGGTTATCTCAGAGTGGGAAGTTGGCTACGCCGTTTGTTATTATGCTTTGCGCAAGGGTTTGAGACACATATTGATGTAACCAAGGAAGATAGTAGTATGTGGTTATAGACAGCTAAAGTAGCACGTTTGCTCATATTGCCATTTGAAAGTGGAAGATGATGGGTGACGTTGACGAAGTTGATTTGCAGATTGGAAGAATCTGTAGGCTACTCTGTGGTTGTTCAATGATCTTATAGTCTCCATTAGTGATATATTTGATAGCAGCCCGGGATCATCACAACAGTTATGCAAGCAAGAGGCGGCGACCTTTGGGATGAGAGCTGGGAGACTATGTTTTCTTTGGATATGAGTAACAAGTTGCCCTCATGGTATGATGATTTTTTTTTGTTCCCCTTTGAAGAGTGTATAGGAGCAGTTGCATACCGTTTGAAACTATCGTCACAGTCGTTATATACTCATGAAGTATCCCAAGTATCCGTGTGACGAAGGCACCAACCGTACCCCTTTTCTGTTCATGATTGATTGATCCTTAGGATCGATAGCGATGCCACCAATGAGGAAAGACCTATTCGGATATTGAATGCTAGAAAGCAAGTGTTGCGGATGAGAAGTTGGATGAGCCCTTCATTCGTGATCGTTGCCCTAAGTTAGTTTTGTCTTGAGGCGCGTAGATTTCGGGGACGAAATCTCCCAAGCGGGGGAGGTTGTAATATCGTGGATAAATCGAATTAATATATATTTTATTAAAAGTACGTAAAATTTTTTTAAAATTAAAACTTTCTTTAAGGACCTTATTAGCTTTAATTGAATTACTTTTGGAATGTAATTTGAGGTTCCACGATATTACCGGTGGCTTGAAAACCCTTGATATTTTCTCAAGATTTTTGGTCTAAGTTGGGGACGTTTGAGCCAGAAACGAGACTCGATTTCTCAATTTCTGATTTACAAATTTTGTTGCTGGAACAGGGTGACCGCTCGAGCGGTCATGACCTCACTCGAGCGGTGGTGTCGGGACAGTAACTTAAATTTTTGCCCGAGACTTGTATTTCTCATTTGTATTCATCCTCTCTCTCTCTCTCTCTCTAAACTCGTCTAGGGCTTCGAAGGCAGCAGTTTTGGGAGTTCTTGGAGGAGATTTTGGAGCATCTAAGGCTTTGTTTGGTGAGTTCCCTCAACTTAAACCCTAGGAATCCCCTTTCTCTTCTCTCCTCTCATGATTTTGTGCTTTTTCCTTTGTTTTGAAGTTAGGGTTTCGGGTGGAGCTCGAGATTGGGCATTAACTTCGATTTCTTGGCTTCTTGAGGTGGGATTCCTACTAATCCTTGAAGTTTGAGTATTGTATGAGTTGTAACTTCCATAAATGCATGAATTTTTAGTTTTTCATGAGATTTCACTATGTATGTATATTCTCTACCCCTTGGACCCGAAAAATAATTTGATTTGCATGATTTCATACATGTTTGTTGAGATTCCTTGGCTCATTGTGGCTTATGTGTTTTAGAGAGCCTTGGTAGCTAGGGTTTGGGGTAAATTTGGGGCTTAGTAAGGTTAAGTTTATATGTTTTGGATCTTAGTATTAGTGGCATGTTATCTAGTACTTGGAAAGTTGTCTTGATACCTAAATTGCTTAAAGATACATTGTTGGAAGTTTCTCTAGTTTAACCATTGAATTGGAATAAATTCCATATTTGGGGCTCAAGTAAATGAACTTGGTTACATTCTACTTTTGGAGTCAAATTGAAAAAGTATGTATCATGGTGGATAAATTCTCCTTGTGTATGTGTTACTATGAATCTTATGAGGTGGTAATGTTTACGATTTTGGTTTGGTTTATGAAGTATTAGATCTGTTTTACAAGTATGGCAAGGATCTTGACAAGGGACAAGGAACTTATAGGTTTGGTTGTACATTATTTGTGGAGTTGATTACGGATGTGAGTTATGGTAATTATATCCTCTTTGTTTATGGTGTTGGTTTATGAGATATTCGTACAATATGTTATCCTTAGGTACCTATGTGGTAGTTAGGTGCATTATTGGAAATCTTCTTAGTTTACTCCTTGGATTTGGTTAGATTGTACATTAATGTTTAATAGAGGAAATAAGCTATAGTGGTTGCGTTCATTTATTTGTATTACAAGAAGTTTTGTTGGAAGTTAACTAGGGATATTGGAATTTGGTGGCTAAGTTTACTACAGGTGTTTATGTGATAGTGAGTATTTGAGGCAGGTGTGTGAAACCTTATTGAGGTTGCTTAATATACATATGAGGCGTGATTATGTTGATTAAGGTATGAGAGTGTTTCCTAAAATCATGGGAGTATGTGTGGAGCTTTCTTCTATAAGCCATATAACATTTAAAGATGTGGTTATAGTTTCATATGAGGAGTCGATTGTGGAACATGGGTTAAGTGACTATCTACGCCCATTTCCTATTGTAAAGAATTTTGTTGAGGTCATAGCACTTGTGGCCTTGTTTCGTGTGGCCATGGTTGTGCTTTAAGATTTGAGGCTTGACTCCTCTTTCGTGGCTTGGGACATTTGATTCCTCCTTAGTAAAATTTCAGATCTATGGCTTACAGCTTACGATTTTGACGTGTATAGAAGTGTATTATATCGGATATTGGTAGTGTGTTTATAGTTCAAGGCTTGTAGGACTGTTGCTTTGTTGGCTATTGTGGTAACACGTGGCCCGGTTGTGGGGTGCATACTTGCACCAAGACCTTTTATATGTAAGATTATCTAGTGACATCTTCTTATAATAGTTTTGCGTAGGATGATGCGTAGTTGTGGTTGCTATTGTGGATTAGATTCATCTTTCTTGTGTTATTTAGCACCTATTATGGTTACAACATTATGGTTATGATATACACGTGCTTCGGATTGTAAGAACCCGGTTGAGACTGTGGCATTATGGCCAGGATTGTTGTACTGTTAGGTCCACCACTGGTGTACCTGGATGATATATATATATACATATATATTGTGGATACTTGTATTTTAGTTTCGAGACCTGTGGGGGAGTAGGGAGTGAGGTCTAAGCCTTTCAACTAGCATCGGACCTGTGAGGTTGGTCCACGATGAGGTGTTCCGCGAGGGTTGTGCAGTAGGAGATGGCCAAGGCCTTCCGACCCTCCGTGGTCCGCGGTGGAGCTGACAACCAAGGTTCGACTCATTCGATACTCCGAGGTCCCTATTCGAGTATGTGTGAGGACGTACCGTAAGGTTTACGAGTTATGGTATGAGACATAACTTATCTACTTTACGATACGGGTGTGGTATGCGTGGGTGTAGGCGTAAGGTTATCGAGCTTTGGTATGCGACATAGCATGTTTTCCTTACGATACACGATGTTGGTATACTTGACTGGCATGTACATCTACCTTTCACTTGCATGAGCATTAACTCAATATGGTTATATATAAGCACTTGGCTTACTTGAGGCATAAACTCTTATTTTCAACGCTTCCTTTTATTTACAAAACTGGATATGCAATGTTTAAACCCTCCACCTTTATGGGAGGTGATTTGTTCAAAGATAAAAAGATTACATATATTTTTCTGGGTTGCATATCCAACTTCTGATACAAACCATGTGTTCTTGGATTATAAGGCATCCTGCTGGGCGTTAGCTCATTCATCCTAAACCATTTTTGCAGGTGATTCGGGTAAGGCTAGAACTGGACATTGATGTTTCCGGATAGAACTTCTTTTTTGCCTTATGTTTTCCTCACGCTTTGTGCGCATGTTGGGGCAAGGTTTTATACCTAGTTTATTTTTGTTTTGTAAGGCTTTGTGTATCTTGTAGTGCCCCGTTGGATATCTTGTAAACTGTTTATCATGCTATGTATGTGGTGAGGGATACGGTTATAATTTTGGGTAGTCCATCCTCTTTCCCTCTCTTGTAATCAAAATTCATTATTTTATTTTTTGTTGGTTGGGTCGTGGATTCCCTTACTTTGGTTTCCTAACCATTTTAATTACAAAACAAAGGAATTTTGAGAGTTTTTGGTAACCATTTTTCCAAATTTTACAGAAAAACTTATATGTTTTAGTCTTTTTGGATAATATGAAAAAGAGAGGAAGTTTGGGCAACAAACTAGGCACTCTCGGCCAGTCCACCGCTCGAGCGGTGGTGGTCTCGCTCGAGCGGTATCCTGCTGGGCAGCTATACGAAAATTTTCAGTTTTTGTTTCGTTTGTTCAACTTTCTTGCCCAACGTTTCTAAGATTTTTCATAGATAAAAATCATGCTTTTCAGGATATGTTTTCTATTCATTACAGAAAGTTTTTTTTTTTGGCGAAGAAGATTTGGAGATTAACATTAAATTTAAATCGTATTTTATTGGTTTTATAAGTTTAATTTTATTCATCCAATTCTAGGATGTTACACAGAAGGTCGGGGAGTCGAAGGTGTTGATTCCGCTTCAGGCACCATTCCAATTGTTGGAAAGGCATGGAAGACGTCGTAGGATGGGAGAGATGGTAATGTTGAGTACTTGTGGGGGAATCAGCCTCCTTCTGATGAAGAAAGGTGCTTATAATGGGAAAGTGAAGACAAGGTCATTACTTTCCCAGCCGGAGTTGTGTGCAGTTCCTGGAAAGCCACTCCGAGGAGTGAGATGCGAGGGAATTGGAACGGAAGATGATAATGTGGTTGGGCGGCAAAGTAGAAGTGCTACTAATTTCCTTTAAGGATGGGTTTAGAAGCCTTGTGTGCATCTGTAATGGGTATAGGATCTTTCAGTCCCATTGTGCGATATGGACGGGTTCGCAGTGTGTTGTACTCTTGTGGAATATGACTATAGTCAAGTCATCCTCTACACCTTAAGGGGGGAGGTTCTGTCTTTGTGGGGGATCGAGAGTTGGTGTAACGTGGTGTGATGACACCCCAGACAGGTAAGTGACGACCATCTATAGACGATCACTTAAGGGGAAGGTTTTCGCGGATTAGAGCCTTGTGGTAGTTATTTGTCAACTATGAACGGAAGATAGTAGGTTGATACTGGTATGAATATGCACTTTTGCGGCATTCGGGTAGAGCCGGTTGTTCTGCCCTCTTGGTTTAGATGTGGAAGTAGTACGTAGGAGGAACCATTAGATTGGGCTGATGGCCCTTGTGAGGAAGTTATGGGCAGTTGTATGTTATCGGATTCGTGAGCTCGGATATCTTGAGTGCGGTGTATTAAGGAAACCAATAGGGGCAGGGTTTGGAGGATTTATCAGAAGGAACTCAGTGCTTGTTCTGTGGAGTTTCTCTAAATTCATTTGGGATGGTACATGTTGGGCAGTGATGTTAGTTGATGGTGTGATGTCGGAATGAGTATTGACTACCCTTGTCGATGAAGGTGTGTAAATACATGATCCATGAGGAGAATGCTATGGTTAGTGATTCGAGGTTGGTACTGGGTAGGCCAATTCCTTCTGAATGAAGGTAATGGAGCAGAGTTTTTACGAGAATTGTGTGGTGCGTGATTCTTACGCTATTGGGTGCATAAGCTCGTTGATCGTTACAACTCATGTGAGAGTTGAAACCGAGGTGTGAAAACTCAGTAAGTAGAATCGTTACTTTAGCAAAGTGACCCAAAGAGTGTGACTGAGTTGAATGTCTTGAATGGTGACTATACAGTTAGGTAGACCTCGAGTCACAGGAGTGACGTAACCATGCGGGGAGTATGAGAGTTGGTGATGACACATGACCCGTCTTAGTGTTCGGGGGATGAATCTTTTTCTTTCTGACCCTGTGGAGAGAATGGTTCGTGACGAGATTCGCCTGATGAACGTAGTAAGTTGCGATCGGTAGTGTGAAGTGTGGGTATGGGGCTAAGACTCTCGATGGATTTTGGTGAGCTACATGTGGCACGGAGAACACATTACTTGTGATATGTGGAAGTTGGTGTGAGAGATGAACTGAGAGTCAATGTCGGATCGACTTGTGGTTTAGAATGACGTGTTACGTCTTATACATTCGATTATAGAACCACGTTGTGAACTTGTGGGGGATTGAGAAGACGTTGTGGCAAGAGCAGTGGTGAAGAATCGTGTGGGGCCGTTGCATATCAACAAAGTCTTTTGGTGTTGGGAGCTTTGGTCTCCTTTGCAGTCGTGAGTATCAGTTGGTTCATATGAACTATCATAGGTTTTTGAATAGTCCGATGTTACGGTACTGTGGTAGTGCAGCAGTGAGGATGAGGCGACATAGGAGTAAGAATCCTGTGTTCGGAAGAGGTATACAGATTTTTCTTTCCCACATCGAAGTATGTGGATTTCGGGGGCAAAATCGTTTTTTGTGGGGGATGTTGTGAGGACCATGACCCATTCTTAATAATTTGTTATTTTAATTACTTAAATCGGACCAGTATAAATATATCTATTATACAAGGCACAATCCCTGATGTGACAAGAGTGTTCGTGTCATCAATCCCACGGTTGACCAGCACACTGATCCAACGATAAGCAATTAAGGGAAGAGGGAAGTGATACACAGAGGAGAAAGAGAGGGTCAGTCCGCATGCTGGCCGTGGTCGTCCATCGAGCACCGGCACATTTCCGAAGCACCAACACCGGTGTCGACACGCCATCAGCCGGCGCACCGTCGCCCTTGAACCGCTTAACCTCTATCACCGACCACTGTGCAACCTCCTCCTCCGTACGGCATCAACACCATCAGTGCGCCCCGCCCCCGCCCCCCGGTGCTGACCTACGCCCTGAACTACCATCACCGACCACCGTCGCCTCCTCTCTGGTGTCATTCGCGGTAATCCTTCCCTCATCTCTCCATTTCTCTGAAACCCTTTTCCCTCTTCCCCATTTGTTCGTGTCTCTCACTCATCCCTTTGCTCTTCCCGAACTCATCTTCCTTTTTAGATATGGTATTCAGAATTAGATTTGAGTTTGATTTTTTCAGTTTTGAACGTCTATTTTAGTTCGATTTGGGGTTTGGGGTTGCCGATTCGGTGTTCGATTAGAATTTGAGATTTTGGTGGGTGCATATTTACATCCACCGAATGATTAAGTGTTTCCCAGTTACTTATGGAATTATAAATGTCCCAAAATTTATACAAACACCTTCTTATTTTTTTCTTTTCAAAAAAGAAATACTGAAAATTTACTATCTTGGAAATTTTGCTAAAAGCCCCAGTTATAGAAACGCACAAAGGGGTGTGTGTGAAGGTTTTCTTGCACAAAGCATGTTACTCTTCATCGCTTAATTTTTTTTCAATGAATCTTTTGTAATGCCGCCTTTGTTCGGATTCTTGCAATGAGTTCCGAAGAAAAGAAAAGAACTATGGCTTCAACATAGTATTTTTTTTTAAAAAAAACTTATTTCTTTACAGCCCATAGTCTTTTTTTCCCATTCGTTTGCCTTTCGAGTATCATGAGCTGAAACCATGTTACTCTTTTAGTCTTTATTGCTAACCAGCCTATGTTAAGTTGCTTTCAACTAAAACAGCCTTGGACACCTAATCATGTCCATCAAAACTATTGCATAATTTTATGTTTATACTGTATTTTATAATTGCTTGAGTAAAGAAAGTTGTTTATCTTAATCATTTTATATTTGCTTAACTAATCGAAATCAAGAATCTTAGCTATTAATGGAGAGAGCAAAATTATAATCACAAGCCCATTTGCTTAGAAGTGACCAATAGTCCTGGAAGTTATATACAGAACATGTTGGTCCTTATGGTGCTGAATTTCAAAATCACTAATAGCTCTTTTTTTGTTTGCCTCTAAACATATAGTACTGCATGAGCTTTGAAAGTTTTATTAAGAAGATGTGTACTGAATAAGTTTCCTTTTTTTTTTTGTCAGCACAAGTTTCCTTGCTATGGCACACCAAAAAGCTTTAGACAGCTATTTTTTAGTCATGGCTATTTGGTTCTTAGATAGCCATTTTTAAGACAGATCTTTAGACATGGCAACGATTTTTTATTAGTTATTTTTTATGTCCACAGTTTTGTTAAACCAATCTTTTGGTGGGTTGTTGGGTTTTGGAAAAGCAAGCCCATTCTTGACAGAAATAGTTTATAATAAAGAATCCATAGCCCTTTTTTCTCCCATTTTGCTGCTAAATTCTTCTCCTTAACTGTTCTTGATTTCTTTTCTTTGCACTTGGTTCTTTACGTATCCTTTTTAGCTCCTCAACTTCAACCTATTTATCCATTTTCTCATCTTTGTCCTTATGCTTTTAATTACTGCCACGTGTGTTCTTTGAAGTGTTGCTACTGTTGCTCATCTAAATGTTGAATTTGTTATGTCACTTTGGCTTTAGTGGTTCATCTGTATTGGTTACATTCACATGCTTATGCTCAAGAATTTTAAATATGAAGATTTTAACTTTGTTTCTGTACGCTGTGTTGACTTATATATTAAAGTAATTCTATTAGTTATGTTTTAGGTTGGACTATCTTGAGTAAATCACAAATCTCGACACCAATTTTAATTTATATTTCATGTAACTTTCAAATCATATGGAACAACTATTTGACACCAAAGAAAATCATAATAAATGGAACACCTGCTGACATGTTTTTTGATTCTTAAATCTCCTGCTTACTCTCACTAGATCATTATACTAATTTCTCATACTACATTAGATTTTCAATCCGAAAGATTTACATTAGTTCAGGTTGATCAATTGCTTCAAATTGTTTCGAAACTATGTTTAAAACAGATGAAATTCTATCAAAATTTTCTAAAAATCGCAGAATTAGAATATTTTTTAGAAGTTTTGAATTTAGCTAAATTTTCTTATTTTTGGGCTATAAAAAGGTTATTTGATATTTAAATATAACATTTTTAAGTAAATCTTCTGGATTATCGGCTTGAGTTTTGGTTTTTAAGATTTATTATATTTTATTTTAATGTTTCGAATTTCGGGGTGTCACACATTCAACGTGCCTTTAGGCACGGGCACGGGCAACCCCTAGTTATTCCATA
>JAULLE010356140.1:0-11273 GCA_035668155.1 Sarracenia purpurea
ATCTACAAAATACATGGATGAGAATACATATCACCATGAAAGGATGTAGCATTACCTTTAACTATGGTGCATCCTTAGGTATTGATAGTGGGATCCAACGCCAAGGTATGAGGAAACCTAAGAGGCAATAGGAGCTCCTCCATGAACAGCCCTAAGGCTGGGTGAGGGATTATCAAAAACCTAATGACGGGTACGATGTGCTTAAATAGACAAATATACTAGCGCTTGATTTCTCTTCGAGCGTCCGCAAGCACTATAATGCATTCGAGCGCTATTCGGGCGTAGTTAAAGATGACATGCTTTTTCTACCCGCACCAATGATAATCGTTAGGGTATCACCGCTGAGCTTGATCGTTCTTCGGGCACGCTACAGGCGGTTGAAAAACCAAACTATCGGCAACAATAAATTAAGACATTAAACAGAGCCGCTCGAGCTCTCTTCGGGCTCCCTTCGGGCGCCTCAATGTCTCAACTCTTGGCTTATTAAGATAAGCACAATTTAATGTTTGCCACTCGATGCCACTCGAGCGTTCTACGAACGCTCCAGGGCGCTGCAAGAAGCTCGATCCCCTTCACACGCCAGTGGCTAGAATTCATAGTAAATCATGAATTTTCTAAGGCAACAATATGTACTAATAACCTTAATGATATAATGTCAGTGCATATGAAACATGTGTATGTGAGTGCTATATACCTGTAAAGATCGGAACGGGTTTACTGAATGTGAGCATGATAGAGAATCTAGACACAAACATCCAAAAATCCCAAATCTAAAATCAAAAGTACAGACACAATCGTTTTTTTGCTCAACCAGGGAATAGCCAAAATACTAACAAAGTAATTTGGAGAACCTAAAAAGATTATAGTTGGTGATTAGGGGGGAGAGCGCTGTTTGCATTCAAAACTTGACGTTTTGGATTTTAACTTAGATCTAAGTAGGGTTCTAAATTATTAGCAATGGATTAAATTATTAGCAATGGATACGTGTTATGAATGGTTTTTATATTTTAATTATATTTTTAAATATATATATATATATATTTATATTTAGTTAGAATAACAATTTTAATATGCAATTATTTTTTACTAGTTATATTTTATTAAATTTATATTATTATAATTAGCGTTAAATCTAATTTTCATTATATGTATAGTTAATAAATTTGATTATTTTTTAATTTTTACAATTTAAGTTTGCTTGATTTTAAGTATTGTACATTTATATTTTTTTTAAAATTAAAATAAATAGTGTGCATATAATTAAAGGTGAATTCATTTTCTTAATTATATGTAAATAATAATTTTATTTTATAAAACGATTAGATAGTAAATTATTTTTTAAGTATTTTTAAAAATTACTAATAAGAATCTACCAAAACTAAAAATAATTAATCTAAACACACTTAATATATATTTAATTATAAACGAGTTCATAAACTAACAAAATTTTCATAAATTATGGAATAAATCTACTTATAGGTTTTTAAAAATTCAAATTAATTATTGGCCTTTAGATTGTTTAAGGAAATTGCCACAATTAATTTAAAAGAAAATTTTAATTTAGTTAGAAATAGAAAGTCACATTAGAGATAACAAATTTTATTTAAAAAAAATTAAAAAATTGATAAACATATTCTCTGAAAATATTATTTTAAGAAACTAGTTCATATTTTTAGATATATATACTCTCTATTTAATTAGTTAACAATATTGGAACGTCTACGTAATGGTCATCAATTTTTGTTTTTTTTTTTAAAAAATAAAGTAACATTTCAAAAACTTTTTTTGAATTGTACAAAACATATATTCACTATTTTCTCTCTTCTACATAACGACCAAAAAACTTTTAAGAAATAATGAGTCATGATTACATCTTAAATAATTGTCACAAATATATTGAAAAAGTTCATACTGAAAGTACTATTAAATTAATAAAATTTCAAACACTATAAATAATTGATGCTTTATTGCAATTAACAAAAACTAATGAAGATTCAAAAACAAAGTGAAACTAATTTCTTTGTATCATATGACATTAAGATATTGATGCTTTAGATTTATTTTCAAAATTACAAGTTTTGAAAGAAGTTATACCATCCGAAGATATTAATAAAACACCAATTGATGTACAATATTATATTAAAATATTATATTCTTTTTCAAATTGAAGATTACTTCATTTGTAAATGTATTATATAAAGTGACCACTTCAATCGTTATAATTTTTTTTAAATTCTATAATATTTATATTTAGGCTTCGTTTCGCAACCAGCCTAGGCCTTTTGGTTGTCAAACCACACTTTTTGACATTTAAAGTTTTAAACAAAAAATTATAAAATAAAAATTAATTAAAATCGGTTGCCAAACCAGACCTTAGTGCATTTCTCTTGGAGTAATTTGAGACCAAGGGGTTTGATGCCATATGGAGTGATAATTATACTATGTAACTTAGTTTGAAAAGTTTGAGAATTGATTAATACTTTTAGGACAAAAAAATTGATGACTTTTATGTGTTGGATATAGTTATGTAGTTAGTTAGCATATGTATGCATGTAGATAAAAAAATTTAAATGTACGTGATTATATATTTGATAAAGTAAAATTTACTACAGGCATGGCTTTTGTATAAATATTCATACATCCAGAGTGTATCTCATGCATTTAATCATTCTTAGTCTTTTATCTATTTTTTGGGCTAAGTCTGTGTCTTAACATTTTTAGGTACCAAAGATAAACAAGTGCTGTGAGCCAGAGGTGAAAACATACTTCATTTTTTTTTTATCTTAGTAATAAAGTTGTTGAGAGGATTTACTTATTTTTTACTACTTAATAATAGTCCCATTTTTGGAAAAGCTACTTTAATTCCATTTAAATTTTTATGAAATATTTGTAAGTTCTGGGGATTAAGACATAATTTGCATGCATGTGAGGTATTGAGCTTTGACATTTGGTTGATTAATGTTGTGGGTTTTGGGTGCAGAAGTTCAGCTTTATTAGAATTGCTGGTAGGATGGTTGTACAGGAATTAAAATTTGGAAAACGTCAATTTTCAAGGGAAACTCTACCATTTGTTGTTGGGGAATTTAGACTTTAAATATTCATAAGATTTATTTTTTTTTTTTAAAAAAGGAATAGAAGTGGATTGTGATAAGTAATCTTAGTCACGTGGGTCGAGGCATGATACGCAAGAAGCACAAAAACCCACAAACTAACTAAGGCTAAGTAGAGGCAGAGGGAAGCTGAGCCAAATCCCGCGAAGAAGCCTGCTGATCAGGATCAGGCCTGAAAGGGCTGATCAGTCTTATGGAAAGCGTGAGGAGCCGAGGTTCTAGCACTACATGGCCCTTAACTCGCCTTTAGAACAAGTGTTGTTGTATATCAAACGAGACCTAGTTGTTAGGTAGCTCTAAAAACACAAAACCCCACCCACCAAACGCTCCAAGAACCAGTATTTCCAGTTCCATAAAGACCATAGTCACAACATAGAGAATTGTTATGTTTGAAGGAACAAATCGAGAAAATGATCAGAGAGAGGAAGCTAGATCGTTTCCTTGCTGAGCAGCCACGTCCCAAGCATAGAGATCGACAAGAAGACGAGCCCCGACATCGCGACCAGTAGCATCCTAATCAAGAGAGGCACGAGAAAAGGCGCGCGGACTGGGGGTGATGCTTCCAAGTCTGCTAGGATGGCCCACACTATAAGACTTAAGACTGACCCAGGCCACCTAGGTCCCGCCGAAAAGACAGAGAGAAGCAGGTTCATAGTCACATTCACTAACCAGGACGGAAGCACAGTCCAGCATCTATATGACGATCCCTTGCTCATCAGCCTATTGATTGGGAATCTCCTTGTGAGGAGAATCCTTGTGGACATCGGGAATTCTACCGACGTTTTGTTCGCCAGTGCCTTCAACCAGATGAGCATTGGACGAGAGAAGCTACAGCCCATGACGACTCCATTGGTTGGGTTCGCATGAGAGAAAGCATAACCTCTAGGAACCTTTCAGCATCCTACAAATATTAGTGATGGCCAAGAAAAGGTTCCTAACATGATGGCCTTTCTGGTAGTCGATACCCCCTCTGTGTACTACGTCATACTGGGCAGGACCCCGCTGAATCAATTCCAGGCCATTGCCTCCACCTATCACATAATGGTCAAATTCTCGGAGGAGCATAGCATGGGCTACACAAAGGAAGACCAGCAATCCACAATAGAATACTACGTAACTTCTTTGAGGGTGCCTACCACACGAGAAGCGATTTCCATTAAGGGAGTACAGATGAGGAAGAAAGAGGACTGAGAGAGGCCCTAGCCCATTGCGAAATTGGAGTTAATTGAGTCCGCCAAAGAAGACAAAGCTAATATGCTTAAGCTAGGGGCACATCTGGCCGATGACCTGAAGAAGTCCGTAGCGGAATTTTTATCGGAGCACAAGAATATCTTCGTATAGAGTATTAATGTAGACATGCCAGGGATTGACCCTATCATTATGGTCCACCACCTCAAGTAGGCCCATGAATGAGACCAGTTTTGCAAAATCGAGAGTTTTCTCCCAAGAAAGACATAAGGTCATCATCGAATAGGTGAACAAGTTAAGAGATGCTGGGTCTATCAGGGAGGTGACCTACCCTGATTGGTTGGCCAATGTAGTCATGGTAAAAAAGCCTAACGGTAAATGGAGGATGTGCATCGAATTCACTGACCTCAACATGGCTTACCTGAAGGACATCTACCCGCTCCCCACAATAGATTTGATGGTGGATTCAGTGGTGGACCATGAACTGCTCAGTTTCATGGACGGTTTCTCAGGCTACAACTGGATACTGATGCTCATCCCTGATCAGGAGAAGACCTTATTTATTACATCAAGATGTCTTTATTGCTACCGAATCATGCCCTTTAGGCCTAAGAATGCTGGAGCCACCTACCAACGCTTGGTCAAAAGGATGTTCGAGAAGTAAATTGGAAAAAATATGGAAGTTTACATTAATGACATACTAGTCAAGAGCAAAACGGTCGACCAGCATCTAAGCTATTTTAGAGAGGTTTGCCACATCCTAGAACAACATGAGATGAAGCTTCACCCATCCAAATGCACATTCGAGGTATCTTCTAGGAAATTCCTTGGTTTCATGGTTAGCCAAAGGGGGATAGAGGCAAACCCTGACAGAATTAAAGCCATAATGGAGATGCAACCTCTAGCTAAAACAAATGATGTGTAACGCCTCACTAGAAGGATTGTCGTGCTTATTCGGTTCATGTCAAGGGCAACCGATAGGTGCCTTCCCTTCTTCAAAATCTTGAAGAAGGCTTTTGTTTGGACGGAGGATTGCGATCGGGCTTTTAAAGAGCTCAAGGCTTGCCTAGCCAACCCACTCTTGTTCTCCATCCTGGTCATTGGAGAAAAGTTATAATTGTACTTGGCAATATTTGAAACAACAGTATGCACATCTCTGATCAGGGAGAAGGATGGCTAGCAAAAGCGAGTCTACCACATCAGCAAAACCCTTCTGCGTGTGGAAACCGGATACCCTATGTTAGTGAAGCTGGCTTATGTACTTATCTTTTCATCCAGGAGACTGAGACCCTACTTCTAAGCCCACGCTATCATAGTACTCACTGACCAACCGATAAAGAAGATTCTCCGAAAGCCAGAGATCTCCGGTTGGCTGGTTCAATGGTCCATCGAGCTCAGCCAGTACGATATTGAATTCAGGCCATAAGCGGCGCTTAAAGGGCAAGCTGTTGTAGATCCTGGCAAAGTTCACATGGGCAGACCAGTTTTAAGACGAATCTTTTTTCGATCAGACTAGAAGCTCGGGGGACGGATCGAGCATGGACTCAGGAATGCCTAATCATACTGATCAAAACACCATCAGTAATCGTGAATAGGAAAAGAAGGTCTTTGACGAATCTAATTTCTGGATAGTAAACATTTACGGCTTACCCAGAAGAAATGCTAGAGGGGTAGGTATGACGTTTAACTCCCCATTGGGGGACCAGTACAGGCACGTCGTCAAATTAGATTACCAGATGACGAATAATGAGGCCAAATACGAGGCCCTGGTGAGGGAATTCCAATTGGAAGAGACATGCGGGGTAGTACAAGTCATAATCAACACGAACTCCCAATTGGTGGCACAACAGCTCAATGGGAAATATGAAGTCAAAAACAATAAGTTAAAATAATACAGGTCTGTGGTTGACTCCCTACTCTCGAGGTTTGAAGCGGTTGAGGTAAGACAGGTGCCTCACATAGATAACGAATAGAATGACCAGCTGGCTCAGTTGGCTTCAGAAGATGTAGAGTAGACGGAGAGTGAGGCAACGATTGAAATAGCCTCTCGCCCAGCCATAGAACAGAATAACGACATCTTACCAATCACCACCTCTAAAGAGGATGAATGGGCAAGGCCCATCCTTAACACCCTTGAGTCAGATCTCCTAGAGGATAAGAAGGAGGATAAAATAATCTAGTTTAGAGCAGCCCGATATATCCTAATGGGGGACATGTTGTACAAGAGGAGCATGTCCACCCCATACATGCACTACCTAGCTGATCAGGAAGCCCAATACGTAATGAGGGAAATCCATGAAAGAATATGCAGAAACCATTCTAGATACAGATCCTTGGTCAGGAACATGGTCAGAGCAGGTACTACTGGCCCACCATGGCTTCGGATGCAAAAATTTTCATGGTAAGATGTGACAAGTGCCAGTGGTTTGCCAATGTTTCTCATTAACCACCAATAGAGCTGACGGTTTTCAACGCTCCCTAGCCATTTGCTCAGTGAAGGCTGGACATTATTAGCCCATTGCCTGTAGAAAAGGGACAGGTCAAGTTCCTTCTGGTAGGGATCAATTACTTCACCAAATGGGTGGTAGCCCAACCATTGGCAAAGATCACTAAGTAGAATGTCACATAGTTCATCTGGAAAATAGTCATTTGTAGGTACAACATCCCAAAAGTCATCATCGCAGTAATTGGCAAACAATTCAATAACAAAAAGTTTAAGGACTTCTGCACAAAGCTCAATATTAAGCTATGGTTTGCATTACCAGCCCAACCCCAGTCCAACAGTCAAGTGGAGGTCACCAATCGAACACTGCTCAAGATCATTAAAACCAAGTTAGAGAACTCCAAGGGGTTGCGGGTAGAGGAACTCCCAAGTTTCCTCTGGGCCTACAAAACGACCACCAGAATCCCCACAGGAGCAATGCCATACTTTCTGACTTACGACTACGAGGCCACCTTACCTGTGGAAATTGGGCTAACTATTGAAAGGACAAGCTCGCTCAACTCTGTAAGGAATGAACAAGAACTCTACTTAGACTTGGATCTCATTGAAGAGGAAAGGGAACTAGCTACCGTTAGAACTACAGCTTACCATGCCAAAATGAGGAAATACTATAATATGAGCATGAAGGAGTGAAGGTTTCGAACGGGGGACTTGGTGTTGAGGAAAATCATGCTTGCCACAAAAAATCCATTCGAAGGAAAAATGGAGCTAGCTTGGGAAGGGTCGTATGTTGTCAAAGCCTTGGCCGAAAAGCGGGCATGTAGGCTCCAAAATATTGAAGGACAAGATCTCACTCACTAATGAAAAATAGAACATCTAAAAAAGTACTTTCCCTGAATGGGTGGTAAGACTGTTATGTTTTAATTTTGAAATTATTGGAATTGAATGTAAGGAATTGCTATTAGTGGAAATGCACATTGGACATTTTGTCTTCATCGACATTGTTTTTGAGAGAATGTTATCTGTTGAATGCCTTATTTACCTTGTCAACAGCTAGTAGATCTTAGACAAAGTTGAAGACCCATGTGCCCAAGGGCATCTTCATTACAAGATCAATCAACTAGAGCTAGTCAGCAAGCTGGTCTGTCACAGAAGGAAAGAATAAAGACCACTATGCCCAAGGGTATGGTTTATCACAAGATCGATCAACCAGGGATGATTAGCCAGTTGGTCAGTCCCAAGTGAAAAATATGAAGACTCATATGCCTAAGGGTATGGTTGATCATAAGATCAATCAACTAGGGATGGTCAGCAAGCTAGTCAGTCCCAGAAGGAAAATATAAAGGCCCATGTGGCCAAGGGCATAGTTGATCACAAGATCGATCAACCACGACTGGTCAGTAAGCTGGAAAGTCCCAGGAAGAAAACATGAAGACACATGTATCCAAAGGCAGGGTTGATCACTAGATTGATCAACCAGAGCTGATCAGCCAACTGGTTAGTCCTAGGAAGAAAAGATAAAGACCCATGTGCTCTAGAGCATGGTTGATCACAAGATCGATCAACTAGAGCTAATCATCCAGTTGGTCAGTCCCAGGAGGAAAACATAAAGACCCTTGTACCCAAAGGCATGGTTGATCCCAAGATCGATCAACCATTGTTGGTAAACAAGTTGGTTACTCCCATGAGGAAAACATAAAAACCCTTGTGCCTATGGGCATGATTGATCACAACATCGATGAACCAAGGTTGGTCAGCAAGCTCGTTAGTCCTTGGAGAAAAAGATGAAGAGCCCTGTGCCCAAGGGCATGGTTGATCACAAGATCCATCAACTAGGGCTAGTCAGCAAGCTGGTCAGTCCCAGGAGGAAAACATAAAGACCCTTGCGCCTAAGGGCATAGTTGGTCATAAGATTGATCAACCAGGGTTGATCAGATGGTTGGTCAGTCCCAGGAGGAAAGAAAGGATGGAAAGTTAAAATTCTCAACAAAAAAGAAAAACATCGTCTATCAAACCAGTAAACATTACTCGAAGTTATAATTCAACCACAATCAACAAAAGTACTTGAAACCAACAAAGAGATAGCGTGTATCGAAAGGCCTGGGGAGGCAATTCGCTCCCAACACAGGCAAAAGAAAAAGTTTGAAATAAGAAAAATTTATAAGGTCCATGCACTAACCACACCTGCGGAGTCAAGTTGCTCCCAACATAGACATCACATAAATATTTTTTTGAAGCGGCTAATGAATCATACAGAAGAAGACCTGGAGAATCAAACCATTCCGAACGCAGGCCAGGAATTAAACAGAGTATTGTTGATCAACCAAGGAGTTTTGCTAAAAGGAGAAAGACAAGTGAGAAGAGTTCAGGGATTAACTTCAGCAACATCCTAAAGGGAAGAGGAGTTAGCTTATTCCAAAGTGGTGATGTCGACCACCAAGGCTCACTCCTCCAGAGGAGGCTGCTTTACTTTCATGTCCTTGCCCTTAGCTAGCTGCGCAACGTCCTTCTCACCCAACGCCTTATGTCGCACACCATCTTCAACAAAAGAAAGGCTCCTCCTCCTCAGCTCATATGATGGCGAAGTTCTGGTTGGGTACATGATTTTGGCCTGCTCCCTAAAGGCCTCGAATCCTTGCTCCCAGAATTTGGGGATACTGTACTGGACCTCATCGCTCTTTATGTGCTCCTTAATCTGTTCCGTCACCACCTGCTCAAACTGAGGAGTCTTCATGAAGGCAAAGAAGCCTTCTTCCTGCTCCCGTGCCCTTTCCCACTCCAAAGTCTAGATCCTACCCTCATGGGTATGGATCCGCTATTGTTTCCCTTTCAGCTCATTAGTGAGTTATTTTTTATCCTCGATTAGGAGAATGTATGATTCAGTACTCCTTTAGGCATCAGTAGTTAGACGAGCGACCTCACTCATCAGTAGTTAGTCGAGCTCCCTAGCAGCCCAGAGCATCTTCCTCTCTAGGGCATGCTGAGTAGTGTGATATTCCATCATCTTTTTCCGAGTTTAGAAGCCTAAAATAGTGGACTAGACAAAAAGAAGGATTCGATCTCAAAGCAATAACCTAATAGTCCAACCAATTAGCCAAACATCAGTACCAATTTACCTTAGCGGACTTCTAGAAGAGCCGATCAGTAACGGCGTTGGGGGAAAGGCTAGACATGACCTCTGGATCTTTTTTTTAGACGACCCTCTTAAGGGCCTCCAGACTAGAGGTCCCCTCAATAAAGACCGTTGAGGTTTCCTCCTTGAATACGAAGCGGGCCATGACGGCTTTTGCAACCCTCCATCTTTCCCGGGAAGGGTCTCTATAGCCGATCTCCTGCACAGTAGGGTCTCCCTCAGAAATGGCCCATTGGTCAATTGATGATCACCTCTAGCAGCCCCCGAGCTACTAGTTGCTTTATTTTCTTGGCAGCAAATAATACTCGAACGAAGCCTCATCTCTTCTTCTTCACTCTCCTCCTCTCTCTCTCTCTGCTAAAGTATATGTAAAACGACATTAGCATGCTGGTCAAAACAATGCAAAATAAAATAAAGGTAACACTTAATGAAGGCACCTATGTGTAGTTAACTTGGTACCCTAGATGCCCCACCACCTTCAACTAGACGATGCATGTTTAGCACACCTGACGAAGGCTCAGAACCAAGGAGATACTCACTTAGGCGTTCAAGGGTGACGATGGTGCCCCAGCTATGGTTCTCATAGGCCAATATGGCCTCCACTACTCGGTGCTGCTCAGCTGTGGTCATCAGGTTGCTTACGTGACCATCTTTGTGGGGAGGGACCTAAGTCCTAATGACACGTGGGGGTTGGTTTTCCAAGTCCTCCCAGGGTTGGAGTTGCACCCCTAGCTAGAGATATAGAAGAACCTATCTTTCCAATATTTGTTGGAAGAAGGTAGGTGGATTACTAAGGCACGTCTCTCCTAGGTTTGAAGGCTGACATAACCTATGAGATATTCAACTGGTTTATAGCACTAGAAGAACTCCTCCAGCGTCATTGGCTGCTTCCCGTCAAAATACATCCCACAAGACCATGCCACCCACCAAAATCCTTCATGCGTTTGGCATTAGTTGGGCTGGGGAGATGCTCAGAAATTACAGGAATTGTCTCACGAAGGAGGAAATGGGGAACCTCAGCTCAGCCTAGAGGGTGCCCTCGAACAAACACACTTCGCCTCTAACAGGGGTACAAGCCCGTTCATGAGATTTTGGGACCCTAGTTTTGACGGAGTCTGGGATTTGGTATAAAACTATTAATAGCTCCAAGTCGTCAGTGCTCCAGCGCACTACTTGTTAGGATGGTATACTTGAGAGGATACGTATAGTCGGTTTCATATTTATTGCATATATGATGTATATATGTATTGTCCGTATATCTTATCCAGTATTTGACTCGTCGCATGAAGCGGGAAAGATCGGGTCAATGGTTCTGACAAATATACAAGTGGGCTCACAACCGTAATGGACCTGGACTGTCTATTGATACGGTTATAGCACATCGTTATATTAGCTGATC